>JAHZMV010003614.1:0-23038 GCA_027743765.1 Coecobrya sp. COE2
TAACCCTAGATTTCATTTTTTGCTTTATCAGTTACAAATATGTACAAAGAAACATAGTACCTATGATTGTAACTTGTTCTATTGCTTCTGACCGACGCTGTTGGTGAATGCAGAAAAGAAACAACCAACAGCACAGAAAATTACTAGTAACAGGGTTTTTCATTGAATCCATAATGTGACTTCATCTAGTTTAATGTTAATGTTAATAAGACAACGTTGCTATAGCATCATATATATCCCACATATTGCACTTACACTATGGCAAATAAATATTAGCAAAGGGTAGTGGCAAGCACAGTTAGCTGTTTTGTCACACTAGTCGGAGACGATATAATAGACCGATTCTAGATAAAAAATATTGCTCTTGGCTACTTACTTACTGCGGGGATTTTCGATTGAATGCTGACTTGCTTTCTTTTTTCCCTGAAGCAAATTTTCCAAAAAGACAATATATATCTTGAGAAGAATTGAAGTTTATAACATTCATCCAATTCAACGCAACGACCTTCCTAGTGCTTTCTAGTCATGTATATTCACTGAAATATTTTGTAATGCGTAAAAATTCTAGGCTTTGTCTAATGTAATATTATGTTCGTAGGTATATGTATACTCAAGCAGAAGCAGGGAGACAATGGAGATTGAGTTTGTAGAATTCCATTGAAAGGCAAGTTCTCATCTCATTGTCTAAGCTCCAATTTGCAATTTCTCAGTGTAAAAAGAGCAACACTGCAAGATTCCTATTTCTGATAAAAAAAGGCTGTACAGCCTTGGTGTTTCAACATTGACCGTTTTCCTTTCTCTGACAATTGTCTTTATCATCACATACATATTACACGCATCATATATGTGGAGACAAAAAGAGAATTACAACTGCAGATTGGATTTTCACTCAAGATTTACTAATGAAATCCGCCCGTATATGGTTTTATTAATATTTACTTATACTATGCAAATATATTTAGTATGGCGGAAACTGTGCATAAGACATGTGGCAACAAGCAGTGGCTTGGAACATCTTCGGTACAAAGGTTCAAGGGAAGTGGAAAAGGGAAAATGTAATTATTGAGATCGAGATTTAGGCTACAGATGTTTCTTTTTATTGTTACATACTTTTCTCAGAAGCTGAGGCAACTGAGAATTTTGTGATGATAGAAGGAAGAGAAAAGGAGATGGAGTGCTAGGTAGAACCATAAGTTAGTAAAGATATTATTCCATGCCGTACTATTTCTTGACAAGATCAGACTTTTCTATCATTGAATCATTACTAAAACTAACACCAGCACACTTTTGTCTATACCATCATCACCGCCGCATCCCACTCGCCACCATACCACCACTATATTTGAATCTAATATAATTCTGTAAAATACAATATAGCTACAGAGAAGCAAACTAAATTGGAAGTAAACTGACTCTATTGACCAGCAACCACAAGAGTTGCAAAGGATACGGGAATGAAAGGGAAGCTCACGAAAATGGAAAGTAGAAACTATCATAATTGGACAGAAAGTTACTTCTTGTAACACCATGCTGAACTGCTAAACTGACCAGCTGAAGCTGTCGTATTGCTTTTTTCAATAGAAATACATACATTTATTTTTGTGTCAACTTCTCAGTGTGGCTTATAAACAAATTAATACTATTTTTGCTTATATGTACATGCACGTGACTACACGGAATACTAATACATAATATGAATGTGATTTGACATAAAACACAAGCGTAGGAAGTGTTTATGGAACCTACCTATGTATACAATCAGCACTAATTCCTGGAAAACTGCAAATATCATTAAAACTGAAAATTAGATTGAGAGGGAAATTTTATAGTTACAATGTTACATCTACCTGCTGTCTCTGCTAGTACAAGTATCTGGTAAGCTTTTGGTAATTTTTATAAATTGTACTTTTTTAAACATCGCTACGCTATGTATGGTTCAATTTTGCTTGTTTGATGTGTTTATCACTAGTTTGATGTTACTACATAACTATCAGAAAAATGTTACGCCATGAGAAAATTACCCATTTTATTTTCGTAAATGTATAGTAATGACTTATTGACTACGCGCAATAAAATGGGAAATGTCAGAACAGTAAAGTTGTTTCTGCTGATGATAACCTTCTCCCAGTCTATGACTTTCTCTTTTTGATCAACACGGCATAATTGAGCGATGATGCAAACTCTCAATTGAAAGATTGAAAGTAGGCAATATTTCGTTTCTAAAAACTTGTTCAATCATCCTTTCGTGAGCAATGTGGAAATGTCTGTCAAGTTGCAAGCTTATATTGGATCGGAATCTTTAAATCTTTATTTATTCATGCTTGGGGTATTAAGAAAGGTGGAGAAGGGATATATGGAAATACAAGTGAATCGAATTTTCACGGAACGCACCATAATGTACATGCTTATTATGATATTTCGCAAGGAAAATAACAGGTTACGGTGAAATATAATGTGATTTGCTTCCTAAACATATTTCAGTCCGCAAACTTTTTTAATGACTGCGACGTGACTGTTTAGGAATGCAATACACTTACAGACCCCTAAACATTCTTCCAACTCCTTATATAGTTCTAAAGGTTGAAGTTGACAATAAACCTTATCTTATCTAAAAAAACAAGCTGTTGAATTACTTCAGAACTCACCAAGTTGTCTTGCAGAATTCACAAATCCACAGTCGAACAGCCGTCGCAACGGATGTTTGCTAATTCGGAGAAATTATATCTACCAAAAAATCCGCTTTCCTGTGTCGTTTCGTTTGTCGCTGGGAAAACTTCCAGCATCCTATCCAAATGTCAACAGCATCGGTGGATTTTCTTGTTCTGTCTGCAGAGTGCCTGCATTGATCCAAAAAAGGTTTCTTTAATGAGAATTATATGCGTTGCGCTTAGTGTTCACAATATTGATTCAGGTTTCCCCACATGTCATGTATTTTATTTTTTCAAAAGTATTGACAGCTTCGGTTTGAACGGTAGCTGGAAACTTTATGAAGTTTTTTATTACTATTACAAACTATTAATTATGTAGGTTTTAAAGATTGTTATTATTCCAACAACGCTCTGTTTGGATTTTTTGCTGAATTCAAGACATTCTACAAAAAACTATATGTAATTTCTTATCAAAGCAGGACAGCAACAGCGCAACAGTAGATACACATGCACTTTTTCAGTTGTTTGTTCATTCAAGAACATGTTATATGCAAATTTGTCGTGTGTTTATCCTACAGTCATTCACATAAAAACGACAGCACAGTCACATAAAAACTTTTGTGATTAACGAAACAGTAACAAGCTAAGTTGTTCCACTAAACTTACGAGTCTCTCTTGACTTGCTTCTCTCTACAACGTTGAATAATAATATTATATGTACCTAAAAATAATCTATCCTTCCTCTTGGCTTGGCACGCTGCATTACATTACACCAGAGAGCAAAGATGGATATATTCTACTTTTATGCTGTCGACTAAATTTGCATTAATTATGATTTAAGTTTTTCATTTAAAATCACTATCTCATCATCACTTAAGAGGAAAATTGTTTGCTTGTGAAGTGGGAAAAAAAGAAGAAGACAGATTGATAAATGTAATCTTTTTTGCTTTAGTCCACTTAATTCCAAGTCTGTTCAAGATAACAAGAGATAAATCTTGTTCAACACCACCAGCACGCACAGCGGCAAAGCAAAGAAATGAGAGAGAGCGACAGAGAGAGTATATGGCACAAACACCACTGCAGCTTGAGTATGCAAAAACCAGAGTATTATATGCCAGAAGTATTCGACACATACAAACAAGAGAAACGAAAAGACGAGTGAAGGGTCAAAAAGTCATCAATCAGGAGAGCGTCGGAAAAACAAGTGAGTAGGCAAAGAAACGACTGTTTGTGCAATGCAAGCATCATGAATCTTTCCTTCAAATCTGGCTTCGACAATGCAGAGTACTAATAGCTTTCTAACTTTTACGTTACATGCCACTTCTGTGCATGCCGTGTTTTCAACTTGTTCATCTTCTCACAAGAGTCCAGTGGTTTCTCTATAAAGTTTTCACAAGCTTTTTTATTAGCATCAGAACACCACCAAGACGAAATGATATACCAGAATAAGTATTTCTTAATTAGTTTTTACAACGCTGAATAACGACTTAGCGTTTAGTTGTAAATATAAGGTATAATTATGTTGTATGTTTCCTTTTTAGAGAGCTAACTTTTATGGAACAAAAAATTGTAAAGTGGCCCCTAAGACAATGTTCTAATCTAAAGTGACACCTTAATTTTTTATATGGCTAGTTGAAGAATTAGGATTTTTTATATCTATTTAGCTGAGAATGCGACCTCAGCAAATTCCTGTGTCATTTCCACCTAACCGCACTTTTTTTACCTTATCTTTTCTGAAGATTCTCTCTACGCATTCAACGTTTAGCTGTTGATTGCCTCTCACTGATGATGATGATACGATGATGTTTTCAAGTGAAGTATGCTTTTATCCTTTTCACTTACTAAATACTCTAGAGGAGTCATAGAACGTTGATACGGGTCTGCGGTGGTGCTGGACCAGCAAAATTGTCGAACAAAGCTTTAGAGCTACTCCTCCTACTTCTTGTAGCACTTATATTTTTTTCATCGTCATTACTTCTTTTTTGCACAGCACACAATGCATGCACTCTCCGGCATGCTTTTTTGCCTATAATCATTCACTCTCGAGAAACTACAAACACACAATGTCTGGTATAAATGAAAGGATATCTGCAAATCTGCAACAACTTCTTTTTCTGCCAATAATAATGTCTACACGAGTATGAGCCTGCTGAGCTTACTGCTTGACTGGGTTCACTTTATGTCTGCTGCTGCTGTTATGTTCTTTCTGAGGCTACACACACAACGGCGAGCACCACCAAGCAAGTCTTCCAGTTCCGGCAGTTGACTTGGCTATATATACTGAGGAGAGGGAAAAGAAAGACAAGCTTGCTCCCTTATTTTTCTCCTCTACTTCTCTCCTACGACATATAATATACCTACTATATACAAGCTACAAGCCACATTTTTTTGCTTGTAGTATGTGCAAAGACGAAATGAAGGAACAAGAAGTACAACGACAGGACTTATGACTATCAACTGTATTCCAATGCATTATATAGCGCACTCTTTTCTACTTATGCATATTATGCTTTCATCACTTCTCCAGAGGGCGAAGGGAAGAGAGAGAATGATAACACTATACATTAGTAATGCTCACTACTACTTACATTATTCTATTGTCAAAGAAGAAAGGACAAATAATATAAGTGGGCTAATACTCGGCGGAGCTTGTAGTCACTTTCACAACACCCAACTTTAGGAAATTTATTGTAGGAATATGGAAGTGGTTTTCTTTGCAGTAGCAGCAGAACACAAAACGCTTATGAAGTTAATATACCCAATATATATACATTTCTCTTTAGAAAGCACAAAAAAGCGAAAATGCTGGACATATAATAATATATAATTTTTTTTCATTTGCATACACATAAATGTAGGCAAATAAAAGGATTAGATTTTTTGGCATTAGAACCAACATTGTACAGCTACCGTAGGGCAGTTAAGTTTCGTCCTTGTTGTGTAGGCATTATGTAATGTTCAAAGTAATGTAATAGGAAGATAGTGAGTTTGGTGCACTGTCGTCGGTTCACATTCCATGTTCTTGACAATGCCTTTCATTCACATGCCCATCAAACACATTCATAATACGGCAAAGTTGATTTTTGCATGGGGATAACAACAACAACAACGGTTTTAGTAATAAGGTAGCTTAAGTGTGTTGGGAAAGATTGAACAAGAGGAGGTATTGAGGAAGCAAGCTCAACTTAGGAGCTTCCTCATTCTGAAGAGCATTTTCACCCAGCCTCTAAGATGTATATAAAAACGCTTAAACCTCATACGTATTTTCAGTCATTCAGCCTGTTTAGTACAAGTTGAACAGTGGATACAGCGCTCTCTTCTCTCTCCTCTGACTCTTTTCATGAAGGAGAGGAGGAGGAGGAAGATGAAAAAGAAAACGCAATGCAGTGTAAAAGTGAAATATTTTATGTGTATATAAAAGTTTCGGTAAATAAAGTGGGCATATCGTCAAAATGTGAAGAAGCAAGGCAAGTATAGAAAAGGAAGGAGCAAGAAGCAAAACAACAACACAATTTCTTTGTACACATCATAGTAAAGGCATGCGGCTTATTTAGCATGATATTCATGATAAGATGTAATGTTGATGATAATGTTGAAGTTAGAGCAGAAGGCTCTAAGTAAAATGCAGAGTAACGAAATGTAATATGGCAAGAAGCTATTTACCAGTAAAAAATTCACAAGCACCACCAGCAGACGCAGCAACTGATCACTAACGTTGTTCTTACAATACCGTACTATATAGAAATTATTAACATGTTTGCCTTCATTGCACGGTTCATAGTTCATGTGTATATATGTCATAATATTATAGTTTAGCAAGTAGCAGCACCAGTTACATGCATAATTTGCTAATATGAAAGGGTGAAAATGGCAATGCAACGCATAGAAAACAGGGATTTTCAGGGATTTGTTGCGTTAACTTTGCCGAAGAATTTTAAGAACATGTTTATACATTCCATTGTGTACTAAAGGTGTAAAAGGCAAAAAAATTGTCCTACCAGTGTAGGTTCACTGTTCTCTTTTCTTGTAGTGGATTTGCTGTATTATTCTAACATGAGCCCGAATTACTTGACTATTCGAGCTCTATGTGCAAAAAATTACATGAAGAAAGCAAGCTATAAGAAAGCTTCTATGTTGAATAATGCATTTCTGTACTAACAAATGGAACGAGGTATATAGTTCATCTTTCTTTCCTTCGACAATCCAGTTTGTTGTATGCAGTGGACTTAATGTGAACTGCTGAAGTAAGAAGGGTGATACCTATGTAAATATTCCATGTTAGAAAGTCAAGTAAGAGTCTCGAATTATGTATAGATATAGTCATGTAACTTCCTTACTTCTCGGACGTTTTGCTGATTTTTGTTTCACCAAAACTACGTTGTAGAATGTAGCGGTCACAATATTATAACTTTATAGACATACCGATACATTATAGTAGAAGCTCGTTGGCTTATATCTTTGCATGTTACATTCCAAAAGGGAAAAAAGCATTCCGCGAGATTCCGTTTGTACACACAACACATCCTTTCCTAAGTACATTACGGCAAGTACCGCACTGCATTCATATTGTATGCCAAAACAATATGCCAGCATGCGAACCGTCTTTCTTGGCGTTTTACAAACCACGCACAACAGAAAAAGGGGAAAGCGAGAAGCTGAAGAAGTTCATGTTCTGCTTTTCGGCTTGTACATTTTGACTTTTATTTTTTCGGCCACCATTACCACCACGAGAAACGAAGTATATCGTCATGTACAATTGAGGTAGCTTTCGTAAGCTTCAAAATAAATGCTTTGAAGCATAGTAGATACATCGGCTAGTAACGTACCAAGAAAGAATTTATAAAAAAGAGGGTTAAGCTTAGGGTTTGTGGAGCAAATAGTGGAGAAAATCGCCAATAACATTATGACCTGTCACTTCTCAAAAATGTAGTCGCAAGTCACAACTTTCCACAATGTTGAATGTGTCCAAACATGAACAAAGGTACCACATGGTCAAAGCTATTAACGGACAAAATGTTGAATGTGGAAACGATGTTCTTATTTTTATTTATGAACACCAAACTTGTCGTCGTCCCTTTATAAAGTAGCAAAGAGCTTGGTGAGCACATGTAATTGCAACATGTCATGACATGACATTATGGTACATTAGAACGAAAATTAAAATTCACTTGCTAATTAACAAAAGACACTCTCGCAATTAGGAATCTAGATAAAATTTCGTAGACATTGATACACAAATTGGAAAATGTTGAAATATGCTCGCATTGTATCCAAAAATAAAGTAATGTGTAACTGGGATTATATGATAATCATTCAGAAAGGTATTATTATATTAAAGCTGCTTCAAGTTTTTAGACTGTCAAAGATTGAGGGCATGATAAAAACAAGGTATAGAGGCACCACCAGTGCAGTGCAAAGAAGGCAAGAAAACTACAAATTATTGGTTGTATTTGTCTTCTCAGTGCACTTATTGTGCACACAATGGTTAAGAATGATTAAGTGTGCAAGGAAGAATTGCCTATTTTAGTTTGTGATTTCTTTTATGAAATGAATGTATCTCTATGAATAATGATTCGCTGATTTTGAAAAATTCCATTACAACTGCAGTATTTGCTGTGAAATGTTACAACCAATGAAAATACCCATTGCTAAATTATCAAAATTGTTGCATATTGATCTTGTTGGTCACTGTCTTCATACATTACTATTTACCAAATCAGAGGTCATGCGACCAGGTGAGTGTTGAAGGGTAGATAAATGAACATTGGAACATGTGCGACACTTTCTGCCGCTACTTGATAAACAAAACGATCGAACGTTAGTTTAGCCGATTGTATGTAAAGTTTAACTTTCCATCAACTTCTTTATATCTCACTTTGTTTGTTATCTGTTATTCATACAAACATCTAATAGTTGGAGTGGAGTTTGCTTATCGGTATTAAGTAACTGTCGATATGTGTTAGATAAAGCTGAAAACATGAGAAAATAAAGAAGTATAGAATGAAAGGATGACTATTTTACCTGGTTGATTCTTTTTTGTACAAAGTTTGTTATATATTTTCTTTCTCCAGGACATATTCTCATTCTGATTTTTTCTCAGTAATATAGCTCATAAGCTTAAAGAATGTTCGACGGGAAAAGCGAACGGGTTTAGTTTCCTTTGTTTGGTCCCACCTTCTCCTTGCCTTCACTTTGTTGCTACATTCTCCGGTTGTTCTAACTTGTGTAGCAAAAAAAAATATTATTATACTGGGAAATGATGTACATAATCCACTCGTGGAAATGCACAACTGTTTACATTTTACATTTTCACATGTACACAAAAGGTATTTGCCTCTCGTGTGTGTTATGTATGCATACATGAGCAAATACCTTTAACATCCTGCATGCAAAACACAAACAAAAAACCACAAAACTAGGAAGCAAACACTTTTTATCATGCATTATAAATACACAACTACTCAAACTCAACTTTCTCCACAATATTTACCTTATTACAAAGTAAGTATTATACTACTAAGGCACACACCAACAATGGAATATTTTATTACACTTCTATATTCCCAGTTACATTGTATTATGGGGCTCTCCTGTGTGTATTCCCTTGTCCCCGTTTACTTGCACTTGCATGTTAACAAAACGCGATAATATAGTTGTAGTTGTTGTTTTCTAAAAAACATGTTTTTTTCGTTCTTGAGAGTATCTCGAAAGCAAGTTCTCAGCTTATGTTTCTGCAAGTTGGACACGCAACCCACTAATCATTTGCATAACTAAACAAAAGGGAGAAAACACACTACTGTAGGCAAAAAAGAGAAAGTGACCACAATTATTACTGTACGCATGGTTTGCATACGTGATCATATATATATAGACACGAAGTGTGTGTGTACATTTTGCCATAATATGTATCCTCACAGGTTATGGAAAAATGGTGGTGTGCAAATGGGTATATAGATAAAATATATGTAATCAACCAATCATTCAGCCCTACCTACAAAACATGGCACGGCGGAGTTTATAACAACTACTCCATCATTATGCCATTGCTCTTTTAAGCAGATTTTTTTGTTTTGTTGCTGATAAAAGGAAGTAGAGTAAAAAAGCAATTTAAACGTGTTTGTGTGTGCTACGTGTTATGTGAATGTGCATAAACACAGGTTATATCCCAAACCAGCATCAAACCTCGATGAACCTAATCTAGTTAGCCGCTTTTGTTTACAAAGTACACAGAGAAAACCCACAAACGTTCTTTTAGCATCTTTTTATGCTACGTATACATGCAAACGGTCACGTAATCTGTTACCGCTTTCTTGGTTCGAGGCACCTTAAAATCTTTAGTTTTAACAATGACATTAAGCAAGAGTATGACTCTTACGTATTTACAACTTGCATAATTTATTATGTTAATTTGCAAATCTTTCCGTGTAATTCATTCTCTGCACTACTTGTTAGTTACACTTTTAATGTGCCCTAATAAAAGCGTATAGCTCATAACCTCGTTTCTGTGAAACATTGCTGGTATAGCTTTAATTTAAACCTAATGCTTCAAGAGATTTGATTTCAAATTGCTTTTTATTTTTGATTGCCTACTTTCACCGCTGAAACACTGAATCGCGGATTTATAGGTTGGGCCATGGTGGTTTCATATTCATGAACATGCCCATATTATTCAGAAATGTAACTCGTATTCTTCGTACATCATAAAACTAGCAACAATAAGGATCGGACCGGGCATTTATTGTTCATTGCAACAGCAATACTAATACCTACATAGCATTGGTCCGTCCGCACTCGCACCCGCTTTTCACAAACTGCATGAAGAGCATAAAGGGATTTTTTGTTATCGAATATTAAAATGAAGACGAAGAGAACATTGAGGGCAGATAATACTATTTGAGTATCATATGTTCGTTTTGGTGGTATATATACTGCCATCGATTAATGAAACTTTCCTTGAAAGCATTTTCTCTGGAGTAATTTTCTGCTATTCTGCATTAAGTGAACAATAAAACAGAAAATGCAAAAATAGAGGGAGAGTATGTAAGAAAGAAAAGGGAAATGACAAAGGAATGGAATTCAGGACCGTGTGGAATTGGAGTTTTTATGGAAGGAAACAAGCGTTTTGTCATGTAGAAAAGGAAACAGTGTACTCTTCTCTCCTTACTTTGCTATATAATATTGATATTTTTTTATATACTTATAAAATAATGTCTATAACATTACATATCATGACACTGTTAAATTGACTGGCATGTAGTGTTTGCAATCCGACGTTCCTCTACAACCGCCCCAATATCAATAGTCAATAGTTAAAGAATTCTACCACTCCAAAATTGTCCAAACGTGCAGTACACTTGTCTTAAACATGTACGCGGAATATACCCACTTTCTACCTACACACACTTTATATCAACAACAGGTTGAGTTCATTTCTTTGAGAGTGAATTTTCTGTACTTCATCGAAAATTCATGATTATTTTTATCTTTAATATAAGCTGGCAGAAGGGACACGAACTAGTGGAAAAGCATTAGCTCGCAGTTTTATTAGGTATGTAGGTATGTCTGTATTATTAGTACTTTTGATATTTCCAACCAATATTTAGTTTGCTCTGCATTATTTTTTATTTATCTTACCTCATACCTTTGGCGATGACTATATACAAATTATTTAAATGTAAATTACTCCCTTCATCCATTCCGTTTTACTATGTATGCTATTGCGCACTGTGCATGTTATTAGTTCATTTTATATACCTAATTTCGCAACATCTATTATGATTTCTACTCTAGGGCTGAAATGAAACGTTGGGCTTGGCTGCATCTCAGTTCTAATGTAAAGTACGTTTACATAGTTTCTTTTACCGTAATATAGTTTTGCAATCAAAACACAGCCCAAAAATTTTCTTGTATAGCTCTCATCATCTCTCTAACGTCTTTTCTAGGTACGCAGTACCAAATTTTGTGCATATATTTGTACGGCTTTTTATTCGTTGCGGTTTGCATGCTACTTGTATTTCGAAAAAAAATTGAAATGGGTACAGAGAAAAGAAATTATTTTTTTTCTAAGCTTCTCTTTCATTTTACGCACAGGAATTGAATATACTATAGTGTGTACCTAATAATGGGAACTGGGTGAACTGGAGCTCAATTTAACTTGTAAAATTGCAGTAGTTGATTTCAAAAGGATGAAAAAAAGATAAGTAATAGCTATTTTAGATACGACACTGAAGATTTCTTTTGCTAGTCTGTTTCATTGCATTTATATCATGAAAAAGTAAAAAGGTATATGCATATGAAAAAGAAAGAGACAATTTCTTTAGTTCCTCCGCTGGTTCAACAATTCCAGAACAATATTCTGTGGTTCCACTCCGCTTGTACCGATAATATAAGTAATAATAATATCACAATAAAAATTATTGGATGGAGTTTGGCTGGATTTTTATCGCTCCCTCTTTTTCTCATTTTATTTTTTCAACTACGTTTTTGTTCACTTGGGATGTTAGAATATTCCGTTTCGCTGTATCTTCTATTGTTCCTTCGCAAAGCTAGCTTCTATTCCTATCCTGATGGTATCCTCTGGGGAACTTGGACTATTAAAAAGCGAGTAAATGAGCACATGCATCTGCGTGCACGCAAGAAAATATTACACATCGTCTTGAATCTTTCAATTTTTTTATCGGGCAAATGTTTATATAGCGTCTATAAGAACAAGAGTAAAATATGTATGATTTGTATTTTTATTAAAAGGAGTGAAACGAATGAGCAACATCCTAATTTTCTTCATTTTCAATAAAAATGATGATGAGATTGTGAAATATTAGTCTTGGTATCTATATAGTATGACAATCAAGTAAATGTAAAAGTGAATATAAGCTGAAATCGAGGATTTCATAGACTGGGAAATATTAGAAGCCTTATTATAACCCATATCGTCACTACTAGTATATTTGGTACATATCTACAACAACTGCAAACATGCATAAGATAAGCACTTTAATTATATATCTGCAGTCTGTAGTGCTAATTATTTTTATTCGGCTACCTCGCCTTGCTTTATCAGTTATGTATTTAGTTTAACATAGATTCTCGAAATTCTTTATTATTGATGGTAATTCATTGCTTATTGAAAAATAGAAAGAGAAAGACATTTTTCACTTTAGGCAATTTCTACTTTAGGTATTGTTTTACACTACTTTTCGTAATAAATTTCTGGATGATGGCGACAAGAGACGCAAAAGATCTACCCTAGGAGTTCAATTGAAAAATATCAAACGTGCAGGTGAACAGATCTTTAGCAATCAGTAAAAAAGAAACCTAATCTTATTTTATAGAACTAGACTAGGATGTACTAAAGGATTAGGAAAAGAAGTATTCACATATCTTTACTTCCATTCCTACATAAATATCAATACGTACATACTTTGACAAACCACACGATGACAGATATACACGGTTACTAAAAGTGAAACGAGATATTCTTATTCCAATGGTACAAGTATCATCCTAATGGAAGGATACTTAAAATCTCTTGAGTAACGTAATATGCCTTATTCATCACCGTAACATGTGCCATTGTAATGCAATGAAAATTATTGCATTTCAATAGGATCAATTTTTATTTTCTTTGCCCTGTTTTCGCACAATTTGTTGCTCAAACATCTTAAGATTTAAGATTATACTTTTCTAGTGGTATGTATATAGTAAACCAGAATATGTAGTGGTGTACGCAGCATGTAACATCTTCAAAAGCAGTGAACTGATAGCTAAGTAACGTATCTTATTCATTTGCAATAATACTGTTACAAATACAAACAGCGACATGTGCACTCAACCAATAACAATAAAATTGTTCTCCTTCTGCTACTGTATATGCACTCCATGTGTACCTAGATAGGGGTTATATGGCTGCACCCATATAATATCTCATTGTTTCAAGCAATAATAAGGGTAAATACCCATATATTGTATTACAAGAAAATAAGCTATAGTGAACGAAGAAAGTCCCATCAGTGCTGCTTTCTTTTTTCTCGGAGAAAGTGTTCCCGTTCTAATTTTTAGAGACTAGCGGCGTAATAATAATGGAGCATTAAAAAGGACATTCAGCTGCAGATCTTGATTTCCAAATCTTGTCTTCTGGTATTCTTCTTCCTTTTCCAATGGTCTGGTCCGTTAAATTCATCCAGCCTCTTTTTTATCTTCGTTGTTTTCAGCAGTGGTCTATGGGAAAGAGAAAGTAAAAAAATCCATTTAGTTGGAAGCCATGAACACTAAAATATGTATGTAGGAAGGAATATGAAAAAATGAATGTGCGTTTTTTTGTGGTGCAAATGTTTGTGGCACAGACATTGAAAATAATGGTATGTTAGTATCAAATGGATACATATACAGTTGGGCATAACTGCACAGTATCACTACACAGTACACTGCAGTATTATTATTTTTTGGCGGTGCCAACATTTTTACAAAAACCAAGTTTATATCACATCACATCTATTTTAAAAGGGTATTTCAGCTTTTCACCAAAGCGTTGTAGACACCAACAGGAATGGTGGTATGCAGCAGTTGTACAGTATGCAGGTCATGGTAATCATAATGATGAAGATGAAACAATCCATGGAAGAAGAGAAAACAGAATACCAACAACCAATGTTAACTATATACTTATAGTACCCAAAAAATAATCATGTTTCGTTTACAACTATAAACAATAGTATTTCAGTTACCACATTTTTTTACTTTTCACATGTCACATTTCGCCATATACACACATTGAAAAACAGTGCAAACAGGTCATTCTTTCTTATTTGTTTGGAAGGGCATGATGTTATTCTGAAGGGATGGAATGTACACATTTTGTAGTGAAAAACGAAAGTTAAGCAATAAGTCATTTCATGTCGGCTTGCTCTACATTCATTCTCAGGCAAATTCCAAAACTTGCATGTCATATAAGGAAGGAAGCGAAAATTTTGCAGTCTGGGCTTTACCAGTTTCATTCATCGACACTCTGTCTGATCTTATCACTTTCAAGTATGTGCACAAGAAAGTTTTGCATTCTTATCACTGCGAACAGATTTCATAACTTGTTTCAATGCTTAAAAAATATATTGATTTATGTAAAAAAACGACTTTGTATACACCTAGACTTTTTCGCGACAAAATTGAACATAATGGAATTACTTATTATTCTATCGTAAATCGTCATTCTATCATTATGGCCACCTTCAAATACAGTTTTCAACATAAAAATAGGTAAAATCATGATTGCCATTTTATATTGCAATTTGCATCTTTCATACAAAATCCAGGCCAAAAAGTGCAATTATAATTTGGTGCAACAATATTAAAAGGATGTCGATGCATCGCGATGTTGAAAAGCTTGTTCAATTACTAAGTTTTTGAACATTATTTTCAGAAAGATGTAACAAGAAATCGTGGACAAGGAAGGATTATAGAAAGCATCAAATACACTTAAAGTTTAAAATATATAACAACATAAAGCCAACCGGTCGCACCAAAACTGCAGCCTTGGAATATTTTACAAAACACTCTTCTTGATGGTATACTGATGCTGGTGGAATGCCAAAAGAAATAGACTCAGTCCTAACATTTTTCCATTGTGAGGACAAAATTACGATATCTGTTGTATGGTATGATAAGAAATTGCTGTTAATGTCAACTTATAGTTTTTCCATCCTAGCTTGCTTAAAGTATACGTACATGTACTAACTAATATTGAATGCAGGGTTCTCTTTTCTCCATTTTACTGTCTTCGCTACTTTTATATATTTTACGTGTTCAGAATTTTTAAAATATTGATGGTATACTGGTTTCTTGTGAAGAAATTAGTCCGTATCTGAATGTAATTGACTTCATATGGATAAATATTTCGATACACTGATACACCATACGTTGTATAGGGTAGTTGGTTGATAGTGTTTGTTTTTACACAATTTGGTCGATTCACGTCTTCCAGACAACGTGCGAATGGGACTTTCAAAGCAGTGATGAACGTAATTAGTTCCAAGTAATTTTGCATCAGTTAGAGAAAAGGGTTTATAATAGTATTCATTATTATACCAGCCGCAACAAAGACCAAATTACAGAACTCTACCCAAATATACCGACAGCCGAATTAAATTTATCAATTTATCGCTCTTCTGATACCGTATGCTAATGAAATGTTATATATAAGCTTATATTTTTCTGTAATTAGCTTGTTAATTCCAAGAATGACACAAGGTCTTTCACGCGTACATGAAAATTCCTTTGATTCTCTCTCAATTTGGAATTCTGGTTATATATATTTTCGTTTCTTTTAAGTCAAATATTCAATCTCATGATTCATTTATAAAAACGTGAATGCATGTTGTTAAACTCTGGAAAAATAAAGTTTTATTATTATTAGTTTATCATCATTTACGACAAGAAAAATTAGTCAAACTCTAAATTCAAGTTTTACATCACCCCAAAACTTTAAAAAATTATATCTAAGCTTTAACAGCAACAGCTCATGATAATATTTTGTTTCAATATAAATTCAACAACCATCTCCCATTCAACACCATTTGAATGCACGCTAAGCAAACAACAGTGATGCCGGTCATGAAAAGGCTTCAGATTTTCTTCTGACAGTGAAAGTTCTACAGCTACTGTATACAACATAATACATTAAAACTTGTTGTAAGCCATGTTTCTGTACTTTACAAAAGCATTTATTCTCAAAAGGCTTCCACTTTTGGCAAGCCAGTGAAAGCATCACCATGTAGTATCAAGCACAGGAAGTGCTCATGATTTGTACGTTGGAAGATGAGATGAAGACGGAGAGAAAGAAAAAGATTTTTTGATGGTGTGGTAGTTGTAAAGTAGACGTCATAATCCAAAGTAGAAATACAGATTTCTCTGTAAACAATGTAACAAGAGAGTCGGACGATCTCTTTAGGAAGGTGTAGCAATGTAGTTCTATTATAAAGTTTTCCCATCATGTACATAAACTAATTAGCTAGACAGCTAAACTGACTATAAGCGAGTTGATTGCGAAATTACATCATCATAGCCCTTAGTTTTAACACCAACAATTCATTCCCATCCTACTGTAACCCAGCATGGCTTAACCTACATGCTATTGACTCAGGACGCGGAAAGGGTAAACCAGACCATAACTAAACTAACAAAATCGCCATCACAAAGCCACCCAGCATTCACTATTCATGTTATTTCATTAGTTGAGCTAATTTTTGGAACAAAAAGTAAAATTAAAAATCAAAAATTGAACTTTTACATGGAGAAGTTCCATTATACGGGTTTAAATGTTGAATTGCATTTCATGTACCTATTCGCACTATTTGTACAATATATTTAGTAAGTATGCAGTACAATAAAGGTAGTTTGGCTCTGCCTGTATTGAAGGTTGTATAATACCTGGAAATGATAGGATGACCTGGCATATTGTATTCGCCTTTTATTCTCAATATGTTAAGAGTTAAAATAATATAAAATATTTTTATTTTTTGCGATATTTCCAATTTTGACATCTGTTTTCATTCAACCATTCCCGTTAAGACTGTCACATTTTTATGAAATTCGTCTTTATGCATTTTATTTATCAAACTAGATCATGCTTACAAATTTTTGTAAAATGCACAAACGTTACTTAGGATGGAAAGGTTTATCTGTTTTTATCTTATACATATCTTATCTTTCGTAAAATTTCGTAGTGCACTGAAGTGAGGAAACACTAGTCAGATGTATTTCTTGTCTAGAGATGAACAGGCTATACACTGGTTTTAGTGCTTATTTTTGTAACAAAACCAACAAATTCCAATAAAACAAGACTTTAAAGTTTTATACCTCAAAAGAAATCCTAGGTATCTTCCTGTTTTCTTGCTTGTTTCTAAAAAGAGCAAAATGTAACATAATGTATAAAATTGATATAGCTTATATATGATCAAAACGCATAAAATCCCTAAATTGTGTCTTGTGTCATGTAAAACTGGAGACGAACCACGCTATTACTCCCGTTCGTATTATATACAGTAAAACCAGATTTTTATTGGAATCTGCTGGTTGAGATCTGGTGTGCTTGAAAATCGGGAAGGGTTTACGTTCTAAGAAATTAAGTGGAGAGGATGAGAAAAAGAACAAACAGACCAGAAAGATAGTAATAATAATAATAATATTATAGGTTTAGTAACTGCAGACCCCCTTTACAAGCCAGCTTTTGAAAAATGAGATAAAACGCAGAAATTTAGGAAAACATGGAGAAACAAAGTGCATAATAATATAGTATTCAACATTCTGCCAGATGTATTATGAGTGGAAAGAAAAAAATGGTATTAGCTTTAGTGAAAGCAACATTCAACATTGTCAGACGGAATATTTCTTTCTATGAATCATGTTGACGAAGATGATCATCTTCATTTTTTGCTTATCTTATCTACCATACTTCCGATAATGAAAATTTGAAAATTACAAGCCATTGAACATGTGCATGAAAAGAGCTATAGGCGAAGACAAAGATAATTTATTTTATTTCCAGCTAGCAGAAGAAAAACAAATCCACAATATTATTTTTGTTACATACGTTTAGTGTTATTTCTATAATTTCCCCCCACATTGCTCGTCATATGGATGCGATGGAAGAGTTTGTTTGGATTGTATTATTTTATAACAACCCATTTAATGTAATAAAGCAATAAAGCATGACGGAGGTACACTCTTAAGCTCATCCGGACGAGAGAATTGGCTAAAAATTCAATGTTACCAAAAAAGGAATTTTTTCGAGTGCTGGTGAGTTTTCTTAGTGAAACGATATATTGTTCTACCGATGAACCAATCCTCATATAAAGCCACCAATTCTACGCAATAGGGTTTTTACATAGATACATATTTTCGACAACTAAAAAGTACATTGAAACAGAATGTGTTGTTGGTGGGGGCGCTCGACTCTTCTAGCAGCATGAAGATGAAAACGAAGGAAGAGTAAAAAAAGATAAAGAAGTAAGTTAGAAAGAGTACAGATTTCTAGCTCGTTTCTAGATGCATTGTACATATCACAAACAATGGAATAACTTTTATGCTCCATAACCGCCTTTCTTTTGTGTGCCCATTTTTTTACACATACCATCATCATATCATCGTCCTGTTGACTTTCTCTCGAAAGAAATGGATAATAACATGGTATATAATCTCAAAGTGTCCCTCACCGTAAAGCCTGTAATACGTTTTGGCTGAGAGTGGGTACAGAGTACAGAAAAAGCTGGAGAAGACCAAGGACCCGTACACTGAGCTTTATAGCTGTTCGTTCCTTCTTAATAATTTCATGGAGTATACAATAGCAGCCTAAGAAAAACTGTATCTTCTTATTTGTGAAGTTATGTTGCGCTGTTACTGCTGCTACTACAAATGATATCGTTTTCTGTGTAGCAGTCTTGTCGTGTACCAAAGGAGAAATAACAAAAAATTGAGCAACAACAACATTACTTACTTGACATATCTGCAATCTACAGTTTAAAAAGTAGATTGTCGACGGCCAGTAGTGCTCTAGCATTTCTGTTCTACAATTGCTTGTCCCGAGTCCCTACACAAAAACTACTAAATGTGTACTATGTACTAATAGAAACAAGGAGACAGCCGGAAAAACATACTCTCAAGGAAAATATATGGAATGAGGAAGTAAAACCAACGATATTTGCAGAAAGGAAGGGAGAGAAGAAAGTTATATGCTCCTCTTTTTAAGTTGGTCGTCTTCTCTGATGATAATGCTGTTTGTTGATGCATGATATGTTTGTATTCTGGCTGCACATTATTCCGTATGAAAACCGATGCTCTTTTCAAGTGAAAAGAAGCTGTGTGTGTGCGTATGCAATATACAATATATAACTGCATAAAAGAAGTATGTTAAGATTCCAAACTACCCATTTTCCATGAAACTTGTTTTGAACACAGTGCTACTACTATGCAGGCAGAAACGATTCTTGACTCCATGCATATATTATGTATTGTATTTCTCTCATTCATTAAACAATGACAATAATACTGGCGTAGAACGGTTTGTTTTGTTGATAGCTTTGTTTGTGGTACTATAATGCGATACAGTGACTAGAAAAGAAAAAAATATTCACTTTTATCCCTCTATTTGCCTTTATATATTATGTGCAGATATGCCCATCACTACTATTTTAATAATAAACTTCATGCTAGAGAGAAACCAGGATACTGTATTATTTTACGAACTCTGTCGTGTACAAAAAAGACCGCGCGCGGACCGCGTTTTTACTCTAGAAAATTATCTTATTTTCATTTCGAAAGGCATTTCTCCCTCCTCCACACAAGCACATATAAAATTTACTGTCTCCCTTGAAGATTGTAAATCTTTGATTGCATAAATGTGTTTTGTTTTATATTACTTTGCTTTTGCACTGGTCTATTACGTTTTTGGCTGTATAAGGTTAGTCACCATTCTGCACGCTCACTGTTCCATTGGCTGTTGCTTTCTCCTTCCTTCACATAGCCGTATATACAAAAATGAAAACAGGTCAAATTTAATCGCTTCGTGCAAAGCAAGTCTCGTCTCCTCGATTTGCATAATAAAATGGCGAAATGTACATTTGAATGTAAATGAATATACATGTTCACGACAAAAATAACATGATATTTTCAAATTTTACTTGTTTATGCAGTATGAATAATAATATTTGACTATATGTATATACATGCGTACTCTTTTTCTTTTTTATTACACCACTATAGCTTTGTGCCCTTAAGTGAAAAATATATTTCTCGTGTGCATGGAACATGAAAATTTGTCGTCTGTGAAAAGAAAAAAAGCAGTTATTCTATTCGTATCAGTGCATGTCATGTAGGTATATGAAATTATTGTTCGTCTCACATCATGTTGGAATGGATTGCTCACTGCTCGCACAAATGGAATAGTGCAAAGTAAACCAGCCTACATGCAAGTTAAAGAACGTTTAAGAAATGTAGAAAATGCCAACAGTTAAAACATTTTCTGTGTACGTATCGATATTCATTGTAAATTATAAAACAGGAATGGCTACTGCATCACTTGTAAAAACTAGTATAACTGTTCTATTGCGCAATTACTAAAGAATGGGTACGATATTGTCCTTCATATGTGGCCTAAATATTTCAAATGTTGGGTGGGATAACATACGGAACTTGTCATATTTGCACATTTGTATTCGTTGGTATGTAATGATTTTGACAATTTTATCCAATTCAGTACAGTACAGTTGAGGTAACATTCATTCAAAGTTCACTTCAGACTTTACATTTGGTTTTTAATTTTAACTTTATTTATTATAAATAAGGATATCCAAACTCTTAACTTGCGCTGCTTTTGAAGACAACAATATTTGAATATAGATTCTGCATTGCAGCAATGTTTTCTGCTTAACTGCCATTCAGTCTCCTTTCAGGAATACACCAAACGTTTGATGATACGAAAAGTACATTATATGATTATATCAAGGGAATCCTGCTGGCCAGCCATGCCATGTCCTTCTATTGCCACTTTTCTTCAATTTCTTCGAAGGAATTAGTTTCTCACAAGTTTGTGTTGTGGGGAGTATACAGCAATTTCAAATGAAAAAGTCACAACCTTTTATAACGTTAAGTAGGAATGTTGTACGCTGTGCACTCTGTGGTGACTGTTCTTTGATCATTTTGTGGAAGTGACAAATATAAATCCCTAAAGGATTACATTTTCAAACTTCACTCAGAAAATCCTTGTTTTGTATTCTGCTTAATTGCTAGCTTTAGAGGTAAAATCAATCTAGAGCAAAAGTGTGCAATGTAGTATACTTAAGACTTAAAATATCAAAGTCGACTAACGATCTAGTGAAAACTGTAAATTCTAGGTATCTAATTCTAAGTATCTAGGTGCACAGAATTCACATATATTTTAGCCATATAATTTATGATTTGTCATTTCCTGTGATTTAATATGTAATGTGACAATAAAAATCTTTACTATAAAGGACGAGTTTTCTGCGTTTCTGAGATAACGAAACAGAAGGACAAAATATACACATTAGTGTATGAAAATTCGGTTGCACTTATAATGCCTATGACACTTTCCATTACTCAAAGTGTAGCGATACCCTCAGGTTTCCTTTGGGTTTACACCAAGGGACTCCCAAAACAGCCTTTACCTACTTTCACCACTGTAAATAATGTCATGAAATCATTGAGTTTTGAAGGGACTTATGAAAATGTCTATTCATTTTCCATATACTTTACCCAATTACTTCATAACTCATTCCATGATCATGGGGTATTTACAAGGTCTAACCAATGTCAGAATCGGGTTTAGCGGATTGATTTTCTCATATCAACTCGGGGGCTTAGCTGTTATTTTGGATGTTTTCAACCAAACCCCTTTCATTTACAACGACAATGAATTGCAAAGATATTTTGTTTTCATGACCGTATCCAGTAACACAGACTACATTACTGTCTATTTTGAAGATTTTATCAGCTTTTCATTTCATGTCAAGTTCATGTTATTACATTTTACGTTCCTACATCTTAGGGTAGACATCGTAAAAGACACGACATTGGCAACTAAAGCCAACATCATTAAAACAAGATTTACATAAAATTTATAATAACCACATATTACACTCTCCACAATCCTTGATTTCCTTTCTGTCATCATTGGCTTTACTCCCATTATATTGTTGTATTGTTGCTGGAAAAATCTGGGAGAGAATCTGACCTCTTTTAAAATTACGTTCAGTTTCTGACAACAATCTTCATCCTAATAGCTACAAGTAATCCAAGTCATTCGTGACGTCACTGCATTGTGCAGATCGCACGCTCTACTATAAGGCAACACGTGAGAAAGTTTTTCTTGACTTTGCCGAGTTTCCCCACGAGAACATGATACGTAGGTTTCCCCAAATTGAGGCAGCACAGATCCAGAAGATACCACCGCATAGTATCACAGTTCATACATAGTTATTGTGTAAGCAAGCACGCAATGAAAAGTCACATAGAGAACCTTATTTCTATAGTCAACAAGTTGGTTAGAAAGTTGGAATGGATGGAAAAGCATTACATTTTCTAGTTAAAAGTTAGCTAATACAAATCCTGAATTTCAAATACATACAGCATATTTTCACTAGGAGATTTTGTGACCTTTATATCAACTGTCAGTTCCTCGATTTATGTATGTACAGTCCCCGTTGACATCGTCTGCAAGTAAAGAGCTGTTTGTGCGAACTATAAATCATTTGTAGTCATTCTGTCCTGACGCTTTAGCTTTTGACATGATTCGATTATATCTCGGTTGATTGCATTAATTTTTTTCATTCATAGTTGCCTGTATTTTATTTAAAGTTTAATTCTCTGAAATACATATAATGGAC
>JAHZMV010003615.1:0-13455 GCA_027743765.1 Coecobrya sp. COE2
CCTTTCTCGTTTAAGTTCATGTCACCCTCGTAGTATTCTAAAAACACGTAGAAAACGCCTAGGCGTTCAGCAATGAGTAGTAAAAAGTGTAAATTATTCGACAGAATACTCGGCAGAGACGTCTTACCTTTGCATTTCTGATTGTTTTGAACGTCTCCTTACTTTGTTCATTGTTAGTCAAATATTTAGTGTCAAATTCTACCTTAACTGCTTATTGTACTGATACGATTGTTATAATATACGAAATCATTTTGGATAATCTTAAACTGGCAACCATTTCCTGTTCTGTAATAATACAAAATATAAACTCTGTTCTTGATAGTTCACGACAACTAAGTTAAAACAATCATTTTTTAAATACGAATTTAATATTTTCAGCAAATAACTAGTTGCTTTCAGAACAGGTACAATTAGACACCCAACAAAAATTGTTTAATTCATCGTTAAATATGTACCATAATTATATTTTTTATTCCCGACACCATCAGTGCAAATTTGACATAGGTAATAACATATTTTTATATGCTAATATGCATGGTAAAAAATGTCAGGCATTACTGATTCACCTTATGTATATATCTCCTAGTGTATTTATTTAATTGGAAAATTTATTACAAACAGGCATACTACTACAAGTATTAAATACAGGAGGATAATTAGATGGTGCATATATTTTCACATTATAAGGAATATTAATGCAGTTAATATAGCTAGTATATTTATGCTATGCTGGAATATGTTTGTTCCCGTATATATCTTATATAGTGAAAGCTAGACAGTTAGCGTAAATATGTGGAAAAGCTTCACAAGTATTCAGCCATTAATTCCATTATCAGTTATCGGACTATTACATTAAGGTGGGTTGTGAATATTATTTGAATATCCACCTGGCACTTAACCAAAATTTGAAAAGGACTGTCTGAATATCGATTAACACTACGATTGATTTTTAATGACTTTAAAAACAACTTTTTGCATAAGGCCAAATTTAGTATTATGAAATATATTGGTCTGATTTTATTCTATGGCATCCAAAAAATTATGATGATGATGTTTCGTTTCAAGCAAGGTGCAATATTAACATTAAAAGTAACGTGAACTGTTTCGTTTTATGTAAGCCCGTATTGTCACTTGGAATTACTTTTTAACTGTTTAAATTGTACAGTTGTAGTATAGCGATATCCCCTAAAAATTCCCAAATATTAGTTTGATCAGTTATTAGTTCACACGTTTGTAAATATTGACTCGTTGTGAGTGATACCTCTCTGTATCTCTGTAATATTGCGTTAATACGTGAATTATTAAAGCACATGCATCATATTATTAACTATTATGTTGTATTGTGTGAAGAGTTTTATGTAATTAAGTTTGATGTTTTTGGACTTAGAATAAGAATAATTAATATAGTGAATAGATAAAACTTTACCTATAAACTGCCTAAGGTTCAACAAATTATTCGAAGGCAACACTTTTGTGTTTATAGCGGTTTTGAAGCTAGTTGAAACTCGTAAAATACAAACAACCTACATATCTGCTGTTAATATATTTATTCTAAAATGAACAATAATATTGAAAGATGTCCAGTTTGGGGATGGATCCTTGTATTCGCAGCTTTGAATTGTGCAACAGGCAGCAATATTTTGCAAATACAACTGCTTCAAACAGCACTGGATCCTCTATTCCATACCTTAAATTTAAATTCCGTGCGATTTGAAATATCCTTCCACTCCTTTAAAATTGACGAGAAATATTTCTCGTTGAGTCAGTGTCGCCGTATGATATTTATGGATTATGACAACAATATCGGAAGGAACTTTTCATTCAGGTTTAACTCAACCAAGTCATCTCATTTTGTTCGAATGCAGTAATGATACGTGCAGGGAGGAGGACGCAAGAAAAACTTCATGGGAGCTCTTAATGCATCCCACGACTACATTTTTCTACATACTGACAATAGATATTTCGACATTCAGATCATTCGTTTTCTGGGGGTTAATAATTACAGCTAAATTCGTCAATTTACCCTCATTGAAATTGCTTATAGCATTTCATGAAATTGGCGCTGTCAAATACATTGGATATGAAGTTGTCTGCAACGGATATTGCCTGCCTCACGAAAATGCGGGCATTCTCAACAAAAAATTTATTAGTCGTCTTGTGAACCCGCTTTTTATTCATCGGGATCATTTTCGACATTCCAACAACAGGCGAATTGAAGCTTTGGTGCAACTTCCTCTCAGCTTTCAATTACCTAATGATTGCGTCGATCATATATCGTTGCACAAATTACCTTTTACGTCCCGTAAGTTTCGTTTTAGCGGCAAAGAACTCATGGCAGCCGTGGAGTTGTCAAAATGTCACAACATTTCAATGAATTTACTGGATAAAGAAAATATTACAGTTTTTGATTCTGTTGACCGCGATTCCACCAGTCAATATATCATAATTTCCCACGCATACATGGATTACACTAAGGCACACGCTAGGAAGTATTCTTACAAATACACTGGATTTAGTTTCTACCAAACTAACAAAGATTTTTTGATATATTGCAAAAATATAGAACGTCTAACATCAGACGTGTCAGTTGATATGTCAGTGTGGATAGGATGTTTTTCTAGAAACACATGGGCATTGATTTCTGCAACAATGGGAGTAATTCTTCTAGTCCAGAAAATACAGACGTTTTCAAATTTCAAAACCGATTTTAAAAATTTGTTGAATACATTTGGAATGATTTTGGGTGCTGTTGCAGTACCACCAGGGAGCATTTTAAAGATTTCTATTGTGTTGCAATTTCTAGGAGTGTTTCTCTGCAATTTTTACTCAAATGGAATAGTTAGCACAGTAACAGTCTGCATATATCCGACACCAGTTCAATCGCTTAAAGATCTGCTTGGCGACGGATACAAAATTTTCTGGAACGACAAAGATAGTTCGACATGGGAAAATTTTTATCACACCTTTCGAATAAAGCGTTTGTTGGGAGTTCTGAACGAAAGCTTTCATGAATCTTATGGCCAGGATGGGTTTTCCAATTTTGTATCGGGAAAGTACACCATAAAATCACCTTCAGAGCATTTGTTCAACAATTTATTATGTATCCAAAACGATGTCAGCAAGGCCACTACAACAAAACTCGTAAAATGTTTTGCCCTGCCCGAGAGCCTAGAAGAGTATGTCCAGCTTGTGGAAATTTATACAGTTAATAGATTCTGGCTGACCCAAACACATTCTCGAATACAGGAAAGTGGCTTGCCTGACAAATGTTTAGTTTGGATGGGTCGAGCGCACAGATATACATTCAATCTATCGCTTGCTGATCCAGATTCTAAACAACATAATTCAAATGGGGACCAAATTGGACTTGAGAGTATGTTGGGAATATTGGCGATAATGTGCATAATAAACGTGCCGAGTCTGTTGTGCTTTGCACTGGAAAATGATTTACATACATTGTTCTTGGAAATAAAATGGATTTTATCAGTTATAATAGATAATTGTAGAATTGTAATTTCGCACAGAATTGTGGTATTGAGGAATTATATCACCAGAAGATTTTACCGAAAAAATAAGGAACGGATTTCAAACAGAAACCGATATGGAAGCGTTGTACAATATTCAATAGCATGTATGAATAGATAAGTTACCTATAAATGTTAATATATAAAACTTGTAATTTAATTAATTATTGTGCATTGAGGTTGGCGTTGCAACGTGTAATGTAGCTCCAACTAGTATGAGAGTTTTTACATTCCTATAAATGGCCAAAAGTTTAATTCTAAATTTGAACGGCCAGTTAACACAGTTTCAGTATATCAAGGTCAATGTAAAGGTTGTTATTTTTACTTAAAATGTATAATAAAAACAAGATTTATATTTACTACGAAAATGTTTTGATAGAAAAGAGAGTCAAGACAAGACATGAAATGTTTCCGCATTACAACAAGCTAGATCCACATTTAATATTTTTAAATGTGGACAATCATGTGTGTTTTATCAAGTTAAATCTGTTTCAAAAGCTTGTTTTGGTAGGCATCATTCAAAGAACAAAATGATAGGCTATTTTTATGAAGTAAATATGACGATTTTCAGAACTAATAATCCAAAAAATACAAAACTAACCAATTTTAACCGGGATAACCTAAGGTTTATTTTTGTACCATTATATAAATGATTCGGTATGAATTATGCAATGATTTGACAAAAAATTAATTTTGATTACTTAACCAGATAAAAATTACCAGATGAATATTCAATTTTCCAGTATATCATAACTCAGCATATTAATACCTCTATGTTAGCTAAAAATAAACGGTGTAGTTGCAAACATTTATAAAAGTTTACATTAATAGAATCCCTTTCAAATTTATCTGTGTCATAGCACAAATATGGTCTTTGTTGACATTTCGCAACTCTCGCCCAGTAGCACCAACTGCCGAGCGCTGAAAATGTATTTCTTATCCAAACATTAAGCCGTTAATAAAGACTTGAAGTAGGGCCGTTCCAAAACATACATGATTCGGATTACCGATAAGTTCAGATATTAAAAGGAAGATGCTTACGATGATAGCCGACAGACCGTTTAGTCCGATAGTCGATAGTCCATTTATGTTGCATGGGTTTCCAATGCTATATTATTGATAATTCTAAAATCAAAGAATCATGATTTATCTCAATTTAAAAAAACTTAATGGCCAAAAGCAAATAATTGAATAATTTTTATGGTAATTTAAAAACAATTGAATTTTGTGTTTATTTCAATTATTTCCGCTGGATTATATTACCACAATTGTGTACAAGCTTTCTACTAGACTTTATTTATATAGGCATTAAGACTTATTTTTATATATTTTTTGCTCTTGAAATATTTATGTTTTTCGTTCCTTTTTGTTGTAAGTTCAAAATTATAATTTAAACTTTAAATTTTAGCTCATCCATTAGATTTGCTTTTTCTTTCTATCTTGAATATTTATAATTTAACTAAATACATCTCCTTTTTACGAACTCCGAACAGAATTAAAATGTTATAATAAAATATTAATACACCAGTTATTTTGACAAAATGCCTCTTTAATTCTAGCTTTACGTGGCCTACCACTACCTAGCCCTCATGTCACTCCATTTCCAGCAGATTGTCCATATAATT
This sequence comes from Coecobrya sp. COE2, assembly GCA_027743765.1. Taxonomy (NCBI): domain Eukaryota; kingdom Metazoa; phylum Arthropoda; class Collembola; order Entomobryomorpha; family Entomobryidae; genus Coecobrya; species Coecobrya sp. COE2. The sequence goes on from JAHZMV010003615.1 coordinate 5,150, forward strand.
TTTCTCAAGAAAATAAATTAGCTGGAGCCATTATCTATTGTGCAATCCGGACTACGACGCTTTTACGTTTTACGACGCAGTTTTTTAGGTGGGCGATTTTACTCTGTGGCTTACAGCACACATTATTCCTTCAGCTTTCCACTCTGTTTCTGGACGACTGTCAAATAATACGTTCTAAATTTGTAGTAATCTGCTTAACAATGGCTACCCCATTAGTATTCAAGTCGATTGAAGTCTCAAACAAATTTTACAGATGGCTCATCAAATATCCCGCATTTGCTTACATTGATCCAACAAAGCAGGAATTTGTCGTTGAAGACACGAAGAAACTAAGACTATTTTATACGTACATTGCCATACTGATCGTGCAGTTCCTATGCTCATGCAATATAATCTTGGAAACCCTGATATTTGAAACACTGTATTTACCAATACACAAACTACTAATACAAGTGTTTGTTGTTGCAATTATTGGTCTATGTTTGGCCGTATTTGGAGTGGTTCTACAAGCCAAGGAGGTCCTACTCCTGCAGTATTATAACAGCTTAATGAAATACTACAGACGATTGAACAGGAACACAAATGTTAGAGGACGGCTTCAAAGTCTAACATATTTAATCAAACAAGGTGACTGACATATTTTATTTATATAATCATTTAGATTTTAATATTTATTAAAAATATCTTACGTTTAGAATTACGGAAGCTGCATCGTCACGAAAAATGCGATCTTGTTGGAATAACTTGCTGCGTTATGACAGGAATATATATGTCCTTGGGAGTATTTCTGGGCTCATTTGGCGTCTTCGCGAATATGGATCCGGTTGGTTGCTACATCCTGGCAAAATTTCCGGAACTAAATTATAGCTCAATATTTAAATATACTTTTAAGTTTGTACGAATACTATTAACAACTTGGTGCACACTAGAGGGCTCTCGTATTTACATAACCATTGCGATACCAATCGTAGCAATTGGCAACATTTATGTTAGATGTATACGTATTCTAAAAGCTATGAATTTTGATTATTTGACACTGAATCTCTACAGTCAGTTTCATTGCATTAATCAAATTGCAATGGAAATACTTAGTCTAGTTGCTGGCACCCTGGTGGGCTTTGGATGTATGTTATTGGTTTTAGGAAACGAAATAATTATCTTGGGATGGTCTTTTTATCCAATAGAAATTTACATGGTGACGATTTGCATGGTTCTGGTTACATATTTTCTTGTTTCGCAATCTCTTCCGCTGGTCTCCAACTGTAACGAGATAAGTTTGAAAATGATTCAAGACTGGAAGACGAATATTGGTGAAGTGGGAAGGAGAGATATGTATTTGGTTAAAGCTGCTAAAGCACAACGTGCATTAGCTGTAAATTATGCTATGACAAAATTTGAAAAGAATACGGAAATCAATTTTTATACTAGTGTAGTTGACTACACTGTTAATGGCTTGCTTTTAACCAGGATTGCCAGCATGTGAAATGGAGAAATAGTTTTTACTTGTACAAACCATACAAATACACGGAGAAAAGAAATTCCTTTGGAAAAATGTAAAATTATTTATTAACAGCTATTCAAGACAAATATGCTTAGGATTAATATTTAATCTAGTGATTTAAAATTAGTAAGACTAATAAAATTATTTCGTAAAGAATTCCACAAAAAATAATAGTTTTACAAGTCAAGCACTTTACTCTTTTCAACTAAACACATAGGGGCGAATCATGTAACTTTCAAGCTAATCTTGCGATTAGCTAATTTTCTCTAAACCAGGTTTAAGTCAGATTAACTACCAAATCGCATAACTTTTAATTTAATCCCAGAAGTCGGATTAGCCAAGATTAAGTTTAAACCTGGTTTTATTCTTGCAACGATTAAAGTTTGAAGTTGTAAAGCGGATAAATTCCCACAACCGCTAATTAAAATATATAACAGCTCTATTAACTAAATTGCAAGCGAGGCTATTCTTTAATTTGACAAAATTAACATAAAACTAAATTACTTAAATAAAATTTGCATTCAAAAATCAAAACTTCAATTACCGAAAAAAATAAGTCAAGTGATATAGATTTAACTATATGGAGCCAACTTCAACTATAGTTTCATTATACAAAAGTGGCACTGTCATTTTAAAGCTGAAAAATAAACAGGGATCACCCGTTCACTAATGATAACATAAACTTACGACCAGCAGAAATGGTCGTAAGTTTTTTGCGGTTTAAACTGGATTAGAAAGTTACATGATTGATGGATCATGTAACTCCAACTTAAACCGTGTTAAGTCGCCCCAAAAATTTATAGAGATAATCTTCGAGTCCAGTTATGTGATTGGGATTATCTTAATTCTGGTTTAAGTCTGGCTTAAACTGTTACATGATTCCCCCTATAATGTATTCACTGATATATTTGTTCATTTGTTTTAAAAAATAAAACAGAAGCATATTGTTTCTTTGAACTTTGTTTCTTCTTCACAACTATGATTTAAAAAAATATATACAGTATCATCTGTCTACGGAAAAATAGTATGCTACTATTTTGAAAAGCTCTGGTATGTTCTATAATTATTTTTAATGGCCATTTCGTCGTTAATGAAAACGGGATCCACTTTAATCATCTTGATGGAGGGCTTATTACAGCAGCAAAATAATCAATCATATGCTTTAACTCTTCTTTATTTTTAATAAATGGGCAAATTACCAAAAAATAGTACATTCATCATCTTCACCATCTCGTCATTGAATTTAGCCTCCCGATACAAAATAAACAAGCAATATATTGGCCACCAAATATTTATGATCATTGTTTATTTTGCCATATTAAAGCATCAAATTATCAACGTAACAGTTTATAAATAAGTGCAAAGTAAAATAAATTAATTGTTTGGTTGGCTCATCAGAAATTATTAATTATTCTGCTGAAACATATTTTTGAACTTGAAAATCTACCAATGGCTACAAAGTTAAAGAATTTTAAACTTGAAAAAAATAATTATATGTTTGAGTTGTGTTTGTAGAGCACAAAATTCTAAATTTGGGAGAATAAATTTATTAAGTACTATTCGTTATGGAGTTATGGTTTAAAAAATGTTGTATCTAAAATAATACTATCATGGAGTTTCGGTGGTGTGGAACGACTGGACGCTAGTCTATTTATTATTGTCGAGATTTTGACAAACCGCCAAATGTCAGTTAATAATTTGTAGTGAATGAATTGTTAAAATTGGCAATGTATAATACTTGGGATGGGGATATAACATAAAAGTAAAGGTCCTACTCCGGTTACTTAATCGACATTTCAATCTCTTTGCCATTTATATTATTACATACTCTGTAGGATATGTTAATTATTTACCATTGGGATGAGTAAAAACTCATGTTTATTCTTTCCGCTTCTAAAATCATATTCGTGTAAAGAAAGTTATTATTAATTAAGTGATCCTAGATAAAAATATAAAACGTACAATATTTTCTGTGGAACTAGGGCCGTGGTTCCATAGAATTAGCAAACCTGAACAACACCCTTATATTTTTGCTTAAATAAAGTAATAGTCGAGAGACTAATTTTAAATCCCTAACTAACTGTCTTAATGTCTAACCGTCCAAAATGCTTTTTTAAATCGTAATAATGGAGACTGCTTGTAGATATTTTATACATACACTTTACATACATAGATACCTATTACGTATATAAAGTTAAAAAGCTATTCTCAATATATGCTCAGAAATATGACAGATGGAAAGTAAAGATTGTATTCCCAAAAATATAAACTCACACGTTTAGCCAGTTCATACATTTTTAAACAGCTTGGAGTAAACTGTATTCACCTAAATGTAAACCCCGACCATAATTCGATGGAAAACATTGTACGTTTTATCAGGGATCACCCAATTAATATTAACCTTTCTTACACAAATATGATGTTGGAAGCGAAAGAAACAAATTTGAGTTTTTATTCGTTCCAATTGTAAATAATTCACATCTACAATGGAATATCTACTTGTATAGACGGCAATGATCGCAATGTGGATTAAGCTGCATAGGAGAAGGAGCTTGGCGGCTTCACGGATTTTATGTTATAATATGTTTTTCCCTAGTCACTTACATCCTCGTATATCTACAGCCCTACGCTGCTTTCAGTTTTCGTGTAAGCCGCCTCTGAAATATAAATTATAGAACCATGCCAACACTCATGATCAATTTGAACAATTCATTCACTACAAATTATTAACTAACATTTTGCGCTGCGTCAAAGTTTCTGTACTAATTAATGTATTAGCCAACAGTACAACACCACCGCAACTAGTTGGTAGTTTTTATGTAGATACCAGAATTTTAGCAAAGCAAAATTATTAGGGTTCCATTGTTTCTTACTGAACTGCCAACATTCTAATAATATATTTTTGGATTGTTTAGTGGCATTTGCTATTCAATCAAAATGCTTCAAACCAATTTTAAACTGTTTTTAATAGTTTGCACATTGGCAGGTTGTCTGCATAGTACGACTTTCCTATGGGATAAAGCCTTTGGTAAACTAAAGCTAGTTTCTGAAGAAGAACAAGCAAAGAATAAGTTGCTGGTGTATCTGCACAAAATGCTAATAGGCGTGATAATTCTGCAAGGCATATACGGATTTCTGTTGGATTCTGAAAATAAATTTTCTCTGCAACAAAAGCTTCTCTACATCATACAACTTAATGTTCTCCTACTCACGCACTCGTTTCAGGATTGCTCCAGAAAACTTTCCGGAATAATCTGTGCCTATCTGAATGGACTTCTCTGCTTACAAAAAGAGTTCTCGCATGTGAATCCATCCCATAGACCGGTTTCTCGTCTGGTTAAAATAAACCTACAATTTGCATACGCAGTTTTTCTTACAGTGGTATCAGCTCCACCTATTTTTGTTTATGGAATATTCTGGAAACTGCCCTGTACTCGTGCCGTAGACTTCTACTGGTTGATTCCGGAATGCAGCATCGAATCCCGCCATAGTATTCAAAATGAATCCGTATTCCAACATATCTTCAACCTGGTAGCCAAAGTATGCATCTTACTGCTAAACCACTGGAGTTGGACTTTTGTTCATAACGCAGCCGGTTTTGTAGTCTGTGTGGTTGTAATTCTCGGTGTGATAACGCTACAGGAATACTTGCGAATGTAAGTCATTTAGGCAGACAATTTTAGAAAATCTATAACCTTGCAATATTTATTCGTAATTTATTCCTATGTAATTCGTACAGTTACCTGGAAACAAGTATCGAGATGAGGTATACTTCATATAGAACCGTAGTTCAGTACCGGACTCTACAAATTCTGACCCTGTATATGAATCAAATTCAGCAAAAGTGGGTAATCAGCGCAATAATAATTGGAAGTATAGTGTTACAGGCAATCGGTATGACTACCTTAATTCGAATGCCCATGACTGGAGAAATCTTTGTACCAATGTTACTGACTTTATTTGTAGTCAACGCGGTATCTGCATTACTTGTTCTGATTGGATTAATGTCTCAATTACACACTCTGTCGGATGACATGTTTCAAGAATTGAAAAGACATATTGGGTCTACCAGACAAGAGATAAGATGGAAGCGAAGATTTTTCAAAAGTTGCTTACCACTCAGAGTCAACTTTGGATCTATCAACTATGTGGACAAGTTGACACCTTTTCGTTGTGTTGACATGGCAGTCGATCAAACTGTCCAAATTTTACTCCTGAGTCAATAGAGATGTCAAATAGACCATAACCGGTTAGTAAGAAAATAATCATAATCTGGAAAGCTCGGAGCAACAATTTCAAAAAAAAGATAGAGAATACGTTTTTCATAAAATCAAAACTTAAGGTTCAAGAAATAGATATATTCCTCAGTGAAATTTGATAAAAAACCACACAAATTTTTGTCAAACTTGACAAGTTTCCACAATTTTTGGGGTGCTGTGAGAACGATATTACAAAAATGATCCGTATCAAATTTCCAGCATTTTGGAATATCGTTCTTTCTTCGCTCCAAAAAAATTTGTTGTGGCATCTTGTCAAGTTTGATAAAAAAAATTGCTTGGTTCTATATCCAAATCACACACGATATTGAAACTAATTTATATATTTTTCATAAAACTTTTGTTGGAGGGATTTATTTTAAAAATTATACAAACTTATAAGTGTAGTTACAGTGGTTAACCTTACAAGTAAAAAATAATTAAATTTAAGCGACACAAAATTCTAATTAAAGCAGCACTGCCACGAATTCAAATATTGTGTTTGTATGCGTTGTAAAATCTCTAAAAAATTAAATAAATATTGCAACTTTGTAAAAAAGTACAAGCTTCAAAATTGTAATATGAAACAAATTCTCTTAATCATAAGTTTCTGACAATCTGAAAAAAACACTTGCTTAATATTACGAGTACATTAATTTATCTCACAAGTTCAGCTAATTAGTTTTAACAATCAACATCAAATCGGGCCAATAATACAGTTTTCACTCCATTGCAGATAATGAGACCGGTTATTATTATAATATTAATTATTATCCCAGGGAATGCCGGACGATGCCAAAAAGCTTCCTGGAGGTTGTTGCAAAATCGGTTGTACAATTGGCTCATTTCGTCTGAGCAAGTTACGAATGCCACAATTAAGGTGTAAAATTCATGAAATTGATTTGCATTTTACATTAAAGAATTTTTTTACTAATTGCAAATCTAACCTTGGGATGTATTCCCTCAAAATTGTCCTGAAGTAACCATCCCTTAAACCTTCTAAGTAAAACAAATAAAATTAATTGGTATATAAAATACCCTGCGTGTTATATTAATTTGATTGGCTTTTGGTAACAAAATTTATCATACCAGAGGTCTGAGTTCCTGATGGCTTAAACGCCAAAGTCCTGCAGGTAATATTTCCATCCACAAGAAAATTTGAATACAACCAAGAAGCCACATTACTCTCAAGGATCAAATCCTGTAAGGGTTTCTTCTCAAAGTGCCTGACTGATAGAAGTTGTCTAATCAAATTATCACCATCCCCTGAAATTGCACAAAACAGATACATTTTTATCAGCTAACCATTTTTTCTGGTCTAATCTATTTGTTTCTAAATATTTGTTACCCTACCTTGTGAACTGTAAAAATGTAGTCCAATGTAGTCCGGCCTATTTTCCGGAAAGCGAATCAGAAATGTTCCGCTCGGCTGATTTGCCAATTTCTCTTGAATTTCCTTTTTGTCCATAAACCCAATTATCTTCCTTCAGCCCAAAATACCCGCATATTTGTTTCTGTATCGGACAGTTTCCATGATAAAATTTGCCAGCAATAACAGATCCATTCGCCAAAACTGATTTTTGGATCTGTCTGCGTGTTGGTCTTTTTCCTTTGGGATTCCAAAGTGGCAAACGTGTCGCTACAAAACATGGCTTTGGTCACCATCCCGTCTTCTTGCACATGTTCCCTAAAAAATTCACAAAATTCGACTAAATATTTTTTGGCTTCCAACCAAAAATTTTATTTTATTCCAAAATAATTCATCACCTGAATATTTTATTTTTCAGGTAATCTTTCTGACTGTTAGAAAGTCACCTGCCTAATCCACGGAACAACGCATTAATTGTTTCCAATAAATTGTTCCAATGGATAGCGTTTGGAACCTGAAGTCTTTCCCGTTCCTCATTTTTAAATGCGTTATGCCAAATGACATGGGTATAAGCCTTAGGCTCTTGGTTGTTATGAGTGGTAACCCAAATGGGAAGGGAGAGCTCCCATAACTATTAATTTAATTACTAATTAGCTCCAATTAATTTAACAAAAGCAATTGCATTAGCTTAATTTTTTTCGAACCGTTTTAGTTTGCTCCACCCACTGAACATGGACCCGGAAATAAATCCAGAAATGCTTGTCTCCCACTAACATCCGCTTCATTTTTCCATTCTACAAATTTCAATCAAGATTTCCGAAGCGAAGCTTTAGCCAATTGATTTACTTGGATATGCTGACACTGAGTTTTCAGAAGATCCGATCCCACAAATTCTAATTCAGATCGAGATTTGGAGAGAAAAATCTCTCACCAATCCCATTAACTCAGCTTTTAATTGCTGGATGAAGGCAGTTATGAATGGATGATGATCCGTATTTTCAGTTTGACAATTTTGTAGCATTCTAAAAAAATAAATAAAAAATATGCCTTGTATATGGAACTACACACGTTGCCTTATATATTTTCATGATATCAGATTGTTTGTAACGGTCATAATTAGTGAGTAATAGTCAATAGTGGGCTATACTCAAATACCCTTCCAACGTCAATCACCTTTCAG
>JAHZMV010003616.1:0-17087 GCA_027743765.1 Coecobrya sp. COE2
AAGTTGTCGAGTAGAGAGCAAGCCGCCTGGGTGTCCCCCTCCGCCAAATTGAAATACAGTTCACTGAACCTAGGGTCCTTGCACAGGGCCTCCAGAAGGATCTTCATTACCGAACTGTGCCCCATCTCGGACGCTGCATACCACGGAGTATATTCAATGCTGTGATTCCCTCCCATCTTGTAAACGGCTTTTTCGTGGAGGTTCACTCCAAACTCCTCCATGGTCAGTAAATAGCTCACAATTTCAGGATGACCCTTCTCCGCCGCCGTGTGGAGTGCTGGGTGCACGTCCCTCTCGCCCAGTTTTTCATTCGGGCTGGTGGCCAGAAGTGAAGTTCCTCCAAATTGCACCAGCATCTCCAGACATTCCAGATGACCTTTCTTAATTGCCTCCAGAGCAGGAGAAGAGCCGTTGTCGGTCCGCAAGTCGGGTTGAGCCCCGTTTCGGAGCAAGACCTCCATAAATACCCGGTTGTTGTGGATGATGGAGGCACACAAGGCGTTTAAACGACGGCTGGAATAGTCTGTAACGCTGACTGGATGGGTTGTGGCGTTCAGGTCGTAACCGGACAGGATCAAGATTTTAATGAGCTTATCAAGATGGGGGGCGTCCTCCGGCTGATAAGCAAGGCTGGCTAGATAATGAAGAGTGGGCATCTCCCGGGTTGTGTGGGCGGCTGGGTGAGATAACGACGCCACCAAATCTCCTTTTTCCAACGCCGCCTCCATCTTCCAAATGAAACCTGCAAAAATAATAAAAATAAATATTTAACAGCAAAATAATCACTAAATTAAAACCAACAATTTATTTAAGGTTTATAACTTACGTAAAATAAAAAACTGCCAAGTTGTTTCGATTTGAAACTTGCCTCCCAAAAACACCACACAAACTAAACTGACTTTTAACTGACTTACAAATTAATGTACTGAATTAAAATGAGAAAAAAGTGCGGATCTTTGCTTTAATTATTTTTCAAACAATTAATTATTTAAATTACTCGCGAGAGAGAAAAACCTGGCGTGTGGAGAGGAGGCGTGTGCAAGGGAAAGTGAGCTTGTTTTCTCAGCTGAGCTTATTTTCCACTCTGCTTGCGTGACTCATGCAAGCCAACATGGACAGGAATACAAAAAAGCAGGTGCACCCTCTCCATGTGTCTAGCTACTTGAGTTTCGGAAAAGAAATTTTTTCTCCTGCGCGGCGTTCTACTCCAGCAAACTTTATGATTTTATTTTATAATAGTTAATTATTTAGCCGCAGCTACCTTTCTATTTATTTAACAATGTATTCTTAACTGTGATTTTAATTACTCCACCAATTACACCTGTTTACCTTGCAGCAGGAGATGCATGGGGTCGTCCACAGATTACGTTCTCAATTTTAATCCCAAAAATAATCAAACATACGTGATCACAATTATTAACTTTAAAACATTCCTTCTGCCCATTATTCCATTTCATGGGCCAAAAATAAGCAACTTAACTTGCTTGTTAACTCAGAAAAGTGGCATCTTGTGTATTTGTAAAATCAACGACGAGGATTGAAGGGGAAAAGATGTCCAAAATGTAGACATTACTGCTTTGTAGCTAAAAATTAAAAATAAGCTTTTAAATTATCAGTTAAATGAAGTGGGCAAAGCGTAAAAGCATATTTTCTGTTTAATCCCGAATTAGCCGTGAGTGAGGACGAGGATCTAATTATTTTACATCAGTTCAATATCGATTTTTCTTTTTAAATGGCGTAAAACATGTACTTATTATTGTTCTACATCTGAATACAAGAGAAGGTGCGTTCAAAAAACAATCATCATTTTAAAGATGTCACTGTAGTCCAAATGGAACTTGTGATGTTGGTCGATAATGAAGCCAAACATGTGGAGGCTGTGGGTAATCAGAAGTTTAATGACTTAAAGCGGCCAAGATGGTAGCGGATTTTGCGCACAGCTTTTGAAGCATTCGCCGTCCTGACAATATTCATGGCGGTTCAAGTTATCATCCAGGGCTCCCACTAAACATTTGACGTGATTTCCATTTAAAAGCCTTATTATTACTGAACATGATGATGCAATGAGAATTTTATGTAGTAATTATAGAAATATATACTGCTAATTGGCAGTAACCATACAGTTTCGGGTAATCCGTTAAGTATTACTTCAACTGGCGTTTAACTGAAGTAGTAATTAATTGTAATTGGTTGTATGATAAACCAGCAATCCGACAGAGAAATTCGGGTTTCCTACACTAACCACCACCCAAATGTGGAATTGCTCACGGACAATCCCAATTATTTCTGCAATTCTACAAATTATTGCTGCATAACGTAAAATTTAAAATAAACTTTTAAATTATCAGTTAAATGAAATGGGCAAAGTGTAGAAGCATATTTTCTATTTAATCTCGAACTAGAACTGGTGGGTGCAGTGGATCTAACACTTTTACATAAGTTCAATATTCATATCGTCGCTGCTCCGTGAAAAGAACGTAACTACATTTTTTGCTCAAGTTGTATAAATATTTTGTTCTTTTTGAAATAGGTGTCTCCAGAAATTACTACAAGATGGAAGCAAGACGGTCGAATGGTCACTTATGGCGCTTCTCCTCAATAGTAATTAAATCCATTATAAAACGCATGCTTGTTACTTATAGAAATGTGCGTTTTGCGTTCCATGTAAGAAAAAATTAATGAAAATATTTTATTATTAAATTTGAATTGGTATCCTAAAAATATTCAATAAAATAAAAGTTAATAAAGTCTACTGGAAAATGATAATTGTTCAGTTGTATATTTAATTATAACTACATAATAATTAAAACAAATAAATGTGAAAAAGCCAAGTACAGCAGCCACCTCCAATAATAATAATGTACGACAACATCAGCTGAAAGCGACATCGTAGTCCACAGGAAGCTTCATCGAGTAACGCTGGGAAGGTTGAAGGAGGCGTTTTTTTGGAGGAGTGAAATGTTGGAAAAATATGCAGTGATGTGGCTTTCCAAAAAAATGAATCGATATGCGTTCCAGCTTCATTAGCACCGAGTTCACTTTGTGACGCCACGAGCGTCCTGTGGTGCTTGGACTGCTACTGATGGCGGCACTGGCGATAACGATGGGGTCTTTTGATTTTTGCTGCTCACGAATCTACACAGCACAGCTCGCATTACACAGAAAAAAAGGCTTATCAAACAAAGGCCCTGTCGTTTTCAGGGTAAACCTATAATATGTTTAGGTTGTACGCCATTGAAATTTAAAATCTGAAAAGATAAGCCATATAAAGATTAGGTTGGTCACGAAGTCTCCATTGTCGTCATCTATTCTCCATCCTAAAGTGGATCTCAGCCTAGCGCCTATCTCCCTTCGCCCAATGAGTGCTGTTAAACTTACTGCACCAGAGTCCTCCAGCTGTCCACAAACACTTGACACACCAGCCCCAGCGACGATTAAACCTTTAAACGCGTCAACAGAGTCTCCCATGATAGCGTATATGGCCCTCATCATGTCGTCATCCGCCACATGGGTTGCGGCTGCTACGGAGTAACGACCGTTAATCGCCACCCTGGCGTATCATAAGATTGCATGAAAATACATCATATATTCAGCAGCCACAAAGGCGATATCATGCCCGAAAAAGTTTATTTTTCTGTTCAACTGTACTAGACAATACATATCTGTGCATATTTTTTATAAATATCCAAACTTTGGGTTTGCTCACCGGCAATCCTACAGAAATTTGGGTTTGCTGACTGTCAATGGTGAGGCTAGCCGTAACTTGTGTGGGATTGTCGATGAGGAAGCCAAAATTTGGTCCTGGTGGTGTGGGTTTACTCACACGAACCACCCAATAATATCTTGGGTTTTGCTTTTTGGCTAGACTCCACTTTAATTACAATATATTTAAGAATCTATTCAATATAAATTTGTATAAATTGTGGCGTAGAGCTTTAACAGTATATCAATATCCGGTTTCGAACCCAATATTTTAAATTGAACTACCACCGAGTGGTTGTAACGACCATTTAAAAAGTTGAAAATATATATCATATTTGTATTCCTCACTAAAAACGAGTTGCCGAAAGTGATTTTGATTTTTTCGGACAATTAGATACAGCGATTTATTCCGACATGAATTATTCGATCTGACTGATATTTGGCACAGTCTTCCCCCACAGGGTTTTCTAGGCGGTTTAGAAAAGAAAAGTTAAAACTTCTTCAATGGGTCATGACAGGAGCCCAGTCTCAAAAATGATTCCATAACTATGATATGTTTTGCTTTAAGGTCATTATCTGTTTTCTCAAATAACTCCGGTGTATCAAGTTGCCCGGAAGAACCAAGACACTTTTGGCAACAAGTGTTCAGTGAGGAGTGCGACCATTATATTTATTTTCAATCTTGAAATGATTGACTGGTTACTACCCATTAACAGTAGCTGATGGAATAACTGATATGTACTATTTGACAACAATAAAAAAATCGATTTTTGTACTGTGGGTGTATGTGAGATTGGAAACCACACATTTTATAAAGTCTACACTGTTGTTATATATTGATAAACCGTGTAGCTTTCCCACAATATGGGTTACAAGATTCCAACTTACAATAATGCTATCCCTCTATAATTGTCCAGTGAATAAAATCTAATGTGAAATTTAATAACTATGAATGTGAACTATTAAGAAGAATGGTTTCAGCGTGCAAGCTAAAGTCGAACTACTGTAAAAACGATTATTTAGAAGCGAACCAGGGGGTAGGACGTCCAAATTATTACATCCAATCGGTTTTCATATTCTCCTTGTTGACAGATAAATTTGTTGTCAATTAGGTAATTACTTAATGATCATTTATTATATAAGTATTAGCTGGTACATGACACTACATTTAAAATTATGCATTCAGTTAAATAAAAGTTCACGGCACACATCAGTTTTGAATTTATTGATTACCACATACATTCAAGCTTGTACATATTGTAACTGCTTATCAGAACAAATCTTGCATTTTACGCGACAACAATAATAATGATATAAGTTAAAAAGAATGATTTAATTTATATATATTTAAATTAAAAATTTGTGTTAATTTGATGTCGATAACAGTATTTAATGTTGTCTGTCAAACAACAAAAAATCCCCAGATAATATTATCCGTGTGTCAGATAAGTTATCTATTTTTAAATTATCATGGGTGTATCAAATGTTCAATGGTTAATGATACCCATTCAATTGGTGAATCAAGTGGCAGCCTGAACAAAAATTTTTTACTTGTATGAAATAAGATAACCTTTCAATTAATTTAAAAATCATGCTCAAGATTTTGGGTTTTGCTGGAGTTGTGCTAATTTTTTCTCTAAAACTAATTGCTGCACAAAACTGCAAGCCGGATGATGTAACCGATTTACATATAAATTTTACTGTGGTAATATTTTTAAATATTTAATATTTTAGACAAATTATCTTTATCAATTCTATGAGCATGGTAACCGTGACGATTGTCCGGCTTGTGGAAAGCAGGAGGTACTATCATAATGTTTAAATATATTTTTTCCATTAATTCTGCCAATAATGTAGTAACTAATTAAAATACGTCACTTGTTTTATCAAGTGGCAATGCGAAAATGGAATGTGTATCGGTGAACGATACGTTTGCGATGGGAACGATACCTGTTTTGATGGAAGTGACGAATGGGGAAATCGAGATGATTGTCCAGCATGTCCGAGTCCACCGGTATATAAAAACGTTGCAGTTAAGTTTAAGTTTTATAAATGCTAAGCTTCTAAGTATTTGAATATTTTTCAGAAATTCGAATGGCAATGTGAAAACGGAGTTTGTATCACTCGAACGCGAGCTTGTGATGGTGTGGTCGACTGTGGCGACGGTAGTGATGAACCAGAGGATCGGGACACTTGCCCGCCCTGTTATGATTATGAGGTGGCTTTTATAATAAAAATTACAAGAATTTGCAACACTTTTAATAAAACTCTAAGACCAATATTTGTTCCAAAATTTATAGTTCCGTTGCAAGAATGGAGGTTGTATCAGCCAAAATAATATTTGTGATGGTATGAAAAGATTTTACGAAATATTATAAAAAATATCAATATAAATTTATTTCATGTTATATATAATTCAAAATATATTTCCAGGAAGAATACATTGCGCAGATGGCAGTGATGAGCTAGATGAAGAAACAGGCGAGTGCCCGACCTGTCCAGAAAAATTGGTATGGTTTTACTTTATTTATTTGATTTACAAAAACTATAAAACTTGAAGGAATTTACGGAAATATGAACAAAATTTTTCCAGCATGTATGTGATACTGGCCGCTGTTTGAAAGATTACTACTGGTGCAATGGTGAGACGTTTTGGTCAAACTTTTGAATACAATGCGTGGAATTTTATTAGGAATGATTATACAAAATTGATTTCATACTTTAGGTCGTGACGAGTGTGGAGATTGGAGTGACGAAACGGAAAAAGCTTGTCCTTGTGCTGCGGAGGAATTTCGGTGTCCTATTGCAGGCAAGCCTACACCACCACGAGGGATTTGCATTCCTTTAGAACAAGTTTGTGACGAGGAAGGTGTTTGGGACTGTCCAGATGGTAATTAAAACTTATTATTTTTACAAAATCCCTCATTACTAAATACTATTTCAAAGTCGAACAATTTTATATTTCAGGTGCTGATGAAGCCAACTGCACAGGTCATGAAATCATGGACCCATTTCAGACTGTTATTTCCAATTAAATGTTTATAGGATTGTTTCTTGACGACTAGAATAAACCAAATTTAATGCAAATTATATTCGAAATTCTACTCTAATAAAAATATAACAAAACATGAGGAAATTTCCAACGCATATTTTTAGCTTATGAGTGTCGATTTTATGGAGTTTTTTTAAGGGCAAGTCTTGTAAAAGATGCATCCTGTTCAATAAAAGTTCACGGCCACCATCTGTTTTGCATTTTTTCATTTACTGATAAAAACATCCAATATTATACATATAATACAAATATTATAACCTGAATATTGTATAGAAATACCATTTATTATTATCAGTGAGATATGCTCCTAAACATTCTGAATAGTTGTTTGAATAACATTGAGTTCGAACTTGAACTTTGCCATCATTTAATGTTGCCTGCCACAACAGCATATTATTAAACATGCCCTGAGTAAACATGCTTTCCTGAGCATAAGTTACAACGGAATACTTTAACTTAAAATTGTGTCGCACAAACATTGAATACTACAACGATCATTGGCTGATCTACAGTTATCCTTATTGCCGATATGGCTCACAATTATTATTAACGGCGTCAAGATAGAAAAAATTACAGTAGACAAGATCCGCAGAGGAGACATGCTTTCGCATGTCCTTATGAATACAGGTGCTAAAATTATGCTGACGTTGTATATATTCATTTGCCGCACTCACAACCAATATAAAAATGAGTCCACTTTTTTATCCTAACCAGTGTGCTAGAAAAGGATAAAAGCTAGATCATGTTCCAAGGAAATAGACAGGATTCTCGACCATTTTGAAATATAAAATGAAAATTCAATGGAAATTCAATGGGTTATTTTATGTCTTCCCCTTCACATTGCTCAGTTGAGGAAGACCCAAATTGAACATTTTATTATTTTATTAAGGTAATTGAAATAATAATATTTTTTTCTTTAGCAATAAAAGCAGGGCTAGCCCCACTGTTATTAACTACCATCAATTAAACGGCATCATTAAATTACTATAGAAAAATGCTTTTCTGGACATATTTGAAAACTGTTTGTTTGAAGTTTAAGACCAGTGGGAACAATGAAGCAGTGCACCAAACAATTTACATATTTTTTCCTTTGGGAAATTCTGTGTAGATCTTCCTGTATTTTGAAAATGTTAAAAAGAACCCGTCGATTAATTTACAGATGTTGCAACTACTCTCCTAAGTGCCAACACCTCCTAAGAGACATGGGGCATTTGTGTATCTGTTGGAACGTGAAGTCAGATTTGTTTGTCATTAGGTTAAGATTATTTGTTGTTAGAATGTAGCGTCAACTAGATGTATGAAAAATATGAAACATTTTAAGAATAGATTTTCTGTAAACCTGTAATACGGGCAATTTTGATTTATATAGCGTTAGAAAGCCAATAAAATTCTCTACAAGATGAGGTATCTAATTACCATAATGATGAGGTGGAATCATAATTTTCGATATTTAATATTCCAAATTGATATAATTTAACGTTAGCGCTTATGTAAAAACTGATCTTTTTATTTCAAATTAGAATATCTCAAAAGCGCAGAATCAGGGAAATGTAATTTTTTCAACCTCAGATAGCCAAGAGAATGTAGTTTATTATGTATATGGTTATGCTGCGTAATCATTAATTATTAGTATTTTAATTAGTGTCACATTACCCCAATATGATCTCGATGTAGTTTAGGGTATGTGACAAGGTTGCTAAGTCTTACAAAAATCGGCATAGAAAAAAGTTGTTATTTTGTCGTTACGTCAACTGCGTGGTGGAGCAAAGGTCAACCGAGGTCACGCAAAAATAGGAAAATTTCGGGTATATAAGGAGCGCTCCACGCAGCTGTCGCTGTTCTTTTTCTTGTCGTCGTTCTTATAATTTTGTACTGTTCAGCAAAAAACGCTAACGCTGTTCAGAGTTCTGTTCAATAAAGTTGTTATACAAAGCTAACTGTCCCTTTCGACCTGCCTTTTGATTTTAGTTCTAAATTCACTTCAGTTATTTTTGGTAAATTCACTGAGCTACGTAACAATATCCCATATACACTCATGACTTTAATAGAGTAATTTGTTATTATCGTGTAACATGTTTTTTTAAAACAACTATATATAGTCAATAGAGACAACCTCAGACGAATAATCTGATGGACGGACTTACAAAGCTATGGTATATGGTTACTTTAAATGACGCCAACATTCAACGAAGCAGTTTTTCGTAAGTATCAGTATCGTCAAATCTGTCGTAAATTAAAATCGTTGAAAAGAAAAAAATATTGAAGATTAGCTCAAATTAACTAAGTGGACAACTTTAATTTCTCAATCAATATATATGTAATAAAAACTGTAAACTAACCACCAGTTTTAAAATTTGTTAAAAAATAGGTGGATTTTCAAATAAAATAAGTCATTCTCATTCGTGCTCTTTTTAGCTATTATGGATCCGTCCGAGGCAATTCTCTTTATCGTATGGCAACCACCAGTCCAAATAGTTGCTCAGCTAAAAATACTTTATAAAATAAAAGCGGTTTTTTTCTTTAAAAGCCAAGCAAATATTTGCAAAATTCACAAAGTTCTATAAATTCTGTTGTAAAGGTTACTATAGTAATAAATTGTAATTATTGAATGACAGGTTAAAATGCTTGGAAGGAAAATACCTAGTAACTCTTATCCCGCCACATAATTCAAATATTTACCGAGTGTTTGAGTTTTACATGTAATAATAGTTGTCAGTGGATGCATTTTTGTATGATTGAGACGCCGTTATCATATATTCAACAAATGTTCCCTTCTACATGTATATTAGATTCTTTCCATTGTCTCACTGCTAACTCCCATCAAGGCAGATACATTATTTGTTTACTTAGAAGCACACAAGTAATTCATCCAGTAAAGCTACTTTCATTCACATGAATTGGAATACTCGCCTTCAATTTTGATAAGGGGCCGTTCATGTGTAACGTTGACAACAAATTAATAGTTTGGTCGTTTCCGAAAACAAAATTCTCGCAACAATTTAATTTCATTAAATCTTTGGAGAGGGGAGCCCTATCAGATGAATGGGTGCATAAAATAGCGTAGGAATATGGACTGATCGTTTTTGGTCAAGTGGGCTCCGATATAAGGGTGCTGTACCTCCGGGGGTAGTTCGATTTGGATGAAATTTTGAGAGGATAGTTCCAAGATGACAAGGAAGCCCTGTGCCAATTTTCGGGCGAATCGGAGGAATAGTTTCCCGCAGAAGTTCCAAGTGTCGTTTCCGCTTTCAAATGTACTTGTGCATGAAATACCTAGGGAGCCCGATACAGCCTGTCTCTAGCCATTTCATACACAAGTACATTTGGAAGCCGAAACGACACTTGGAACTTCTGCGGGAAACTATTCTTCCGATTCGCCTGAAAATTGGCACAGAGCTTCCTTGTCATCTTGGAACTGTTGTCCGAAAATTTCAGCCCCATCGGACCAAGCCCGGGGGAACTGCACCCCAAACGTCTTGCACTTTAAGATCTGGTTCCAATTTCGACTGCTCAAATCACTGGCTTCCGCTGAATGGGCTTCCTTGGTGGTTTAATTGGTAAGATAATTCACTGGTGGAATTACTAATGACTTAAATTAAATTGTAGTGAAGGAGTACAAAAGTTAATTAAAAATGTGGTAGTTTATTTTATTTTTTTTTGTTGACAGGGTCAGGTGATCGGATGCCACTTTCAGTCTTTGTCATCACTTTTTGGAGGAAAGCGTTGGAGGTTGGGAGGAAACTTGAATTATTGGAGGTGGCTGTGGGGCCGTGTATTTTGGAGGAGCCAGTAACGGCGTTGTGGAGGGGAACGCTGCTCTGGACTTGGTTATCAACGAGGTGGTGGTGGAGGGGACGTGGATTTAAATTTACGCACATTGAACTCGGTGGTTATGTTTAAGGTTCCAAAATTCTCGTAGGTGGTGGAGGGAACTTAATTAATAATTATTTGGATTACTTTTTTATAGATCCAAGCGGACCGGAAGCTCTTGACGGATCCACACGGACGAATTTTGGGGGATTAATACTTTGCTAAGTAGACGTAATTGCCAATTAAAGTTAATGTGTCTCTTTGATTTAATTAAACAAATTGTTCCATTTATTGTGTGAATTTTTGGGAGGAAACAACAGCAGCTCACGGAAAAAACGAGGGATAAAAAATAAATCAATCAGCCGGTATTTTTGGAGGTTAACTTGGAGGGAAGGCAGCAAGCAAGGAGGAGTAAACGAGTGGAGGTGGTGGAGTAGATGTCAGGACATACTTGAAGGTTTTAACTATGGCGTTAAGGTGCTCGAGTGAAAATGTTGGAGGTCTGTGCACAGGGTTGGGAGTGGAGGTAATCAGCTGTGCAATTGACTCCTCAATTCATTCCGCTGACTTGACTGGTGTCTGTGGATTAATTGCTGAACTAATGCAGGCATGCAGGTAGACGAAAATAACTATAATTGTTTGAATTCTTAGCTGTCAGTAGGATTTTTGTATTCACTCCTGCAGGAGAAAGCGTGTGTATAGTGTGCTCACTACAAGACAATACAATAAGTTAATTAATCTGTGGATGAATTAATTTTTTGTTATATTTTTTTAAAAATTAAAATATACTTAAAAAAGGTTCCATTAAATCCCACATACAGGTAAATCTAATTATATATTATCTTAATTTCAGTTAACTAAATATGTTTTGCTTGCATTTTAATTCTGTCTTTATAATTATTTTTTTTATTTTTTTAGGAAATGGAGCAGAATAATTTCACTGCTGGTGTTGAGGCGAATGAGCTTCTGAGAGAGACGGGGGACGCATTAACTGGCCTTGCAGAAAGCAGCAGCCTGAATGAGGTAATCGAGGACATGATGACCTACTTTGGTGGGAGGAATTAAGGGTGTCCAGCAACAGCTTACCTTCAAATTAATAATGATCCGAGTAAGGAAATTCATTTCCTCACCGGTTCCACCCCACCAACGCTGGAGTCTTCACGGCAGCAAATAACACCACGCTATACGTCAGGGTTGCGATTAATGGTCGTTAGTGCGTAGCAGCCGCGACCCATGTGGCGGATGACGTCACGATGATGGCAATTTACGCTATCCTAGGAGAGTCTGTCGACGAGTTTAAAGGATTAATCGTGGCTGGAGCTGGTGTGTCTAATGCTTGTGGACAGTTGGAAGGATTTGCTGCAGGAAGATTAGCAGCACTCATTGGCACAAGGGGGATTGGCCCTAGGCTCGGATCCACTTTAGGATGGAGGATAGATGATGACAATGGAGACTTCGTGACCACACCCCTCAAGCGGTTAACCAGAGGGGCAATTCAATTTATTCCAAATCAAAAATATGTAATCCTGTTGCGCTTCAGCTATAAGGGGAACTGGATCATAACAGGCGAAACCGTGGTTGTGTCAGCGGTAAGTAGTCAACAGTTTAATAATTTCAATATGTCATATGCTAATGTATATAGATTAAGCTCAGTATTATATTACTTCATTATACTTTCATGATTTTCAATATACACTATTTTAATTTTTATCCGTAAACCTTTTATGAAGGCCTGATGATGATATTGAAACCGGTAGCCCGATATCACTTATCTGTGTTGGAAATTTAACTCATTTATTTTCTTCAAAATCACCACAAAAAGAATCCAGATGCATCTTTCATCGATTATATCCAACTCAATGCGCACCAAACCATATGGGCGTTGAAACTCTGCAGAAGGGTAAAAATGATTTTAAGTTTTAAGTCTATATTTATTGATCTCTGAGGAAAAAATGAACGAATGCAAGTATAAAGGAAATACCTAAAGAGTTAGTGTCCAGAACCTGCAATGGAATTGTCGTAAGCCGTTAAGGTTATAACAGTGTGAATTAAAATTAACTTAACTTGCCTGATTTATCTTGCCTTAATTTATCTGATTAAAACAATACTTAACTTGCCCAACATCTTGCAATCGTTTTGCCCCTTGGATAAATTTGTCAGCCGATTGCTGCTATATTTTAAACATTCGTATACTAATCAAAATAGTTTTAGCACATCCATCTCCTTCTGTCAAATGAACACGTGGGCACTCGACATTTCCTTGGCTTCCGCTGATTTGCTTTTTTTTGTTTAATTGGCAAAATAACTAAGTCAGCAATTTAAAAACTAAATTGTTAGATAAATTGTAATTAAAGGGGAGTCTAGCAGTGTTCCTGTTACCATTTTAATCAGTGGAACTTAGCCTATGGGTTCTCTTTTGGAGGAAACGTTTGACTGGAAAATGTTGAGTTGTTGGGAAGGCGATTGGGACTACTTGCAGGAGCCGGAGAATTAAACAAATAATTAAAAACTAATGATTTTATTTAAATGTTGCAAGATTTTTAACTGTTTGTTGTGTAATCCATTGGCGAACCCGGCGCTAATGAAGCTGGAACACATATCGATTCATTTTTTGGTAAGCCACATCACTGCATAGGACAATGATGGAATAATTTCATTTCTGAAGGTTATCTTGTAAGGAACGCAGCAAGCAAGCAAGTAGGAGTAAATGAGTAATTAAAAATTTAATTGTTGTGAGTTTTTTTAATTTAGCCATAGTGCCCATAATTAAAAACAAAGCTGAAATTAAAGCAGCGAGCTGAACTCTTGGATCCACTTTAAAGCGAGGCAAGTGGATGTGCAGGAACCGGAAGCAAAACCTGTTGGCTTTCCAACGCGACTTTTTTGTAGATGCGAGAGGACTTGGATCTGGTAATGGCTCCAAGCGTCTTTTCAAGTATTGTGGAAGGTTAATTGAATAAACGAGTAAAGTTTAACGGTTTTATGTAAGTATCACAGGATTTTTAACTCTTTTGTGCTTTTATTTTTATCCAGGGAAGCGGATGTCTACAAAATGGATGGAAAATCACTTGGCGTTCCATTTACTCCTACCTGCTTGCTTGCTGCGTTCCCTACAAGATAACCTCCAAAAAATAAATTATTCCATGATTGTCCTATGCAGTGATGTGGCTTTCCAAAAAAAATAATCGATATGCGTTCCAGCTTCATTAGCGCTGGGTTCACTTTGAGAAGCTAATGGATTATCTGCCGAGCCTTAATCATTTTAATTAACCTTTCATAATTTACTCCCTGAATGCATCCACTCTCAACTTTTCATCAACTTTTCAAACGTTACATTTTGTTTCCTGATCAGCTGTGCTTTATTTTGACACTGGACAAAAAAACAGCTGACGACCAAAACAAAAACAGAGAAAAGCTTTTCGCTCTCTCGCGTCTGCTCAGAAAGCACTTGGATCCCGTGAACTCAACAAATAAACTTGTGTGAACCGTGTACTGTTTTTTTAAATCGTGGCTAAATGTGTGGTTAGCTAATTAAATTAATTAGCGGATCTTTTTTAATTTTTATTGCAGTGTGGAAGAAAAGGAATAGAAAGTTGCACTCATCAGGTCGTGCTATAGGTCATGGCGGCAGGAATGGGCGAGCAATTCCAGTTGCCAGTTGGTGAAGGAGTTCCAAACGTAAGCTTCCCACCACCAGAGCACATTTAATTATAATTAATTTTTTTTATAAACCAATCGAGTGATTTGATAACAGCCTTGTTTCCCCACTTGCAGGTTTGGGGAGCAGTTTTTGATTACTTGTGTGACGCCGCAAATTTCCACAATCTTTTGCTGGCCTCGCCCGTCTACTTTGAGCCGTTGCTGCAGGACCGCAAGTCGGCACTTCTTTTTCCGCTGGCGCTGAAGGTCTTGGACCGAAGGGACTACGTCCGCAAGTCTACCACTTTGAAGTGTCGCCTGCTTTCTAAGTTTACAAAATCCTCAATCGACAACTGGATCCGTGACGGGAATCCTTATCCTGGTCTCGAAAATCTGGTTGGCTTGGAGCATGACATCAGGGATCCAAGTGACAACTAGTTAAAGTTAAATATATTTAAATATGTGGACTGCTCAGTAAAATAAATTATTTTTTTATGAGATTTTTTGTAAAAAAAATATTTTTTTAATTAATTTTTTTCAGGGAAGGTGCGAGGATGGAGAATGACTGGACAGCGGATGTGGCAGCGGAGAGAGTCTTACGGGAAAGAATGGATCGGGTGGCTGTATTAGCAAATGGTGATGATTTGGAGAATGTTATCCTCGAAATAAGAAATTTCTTTCGGCGAGAATTCCCGGAGATAACGGAGCTACCGGTGGTGCAGTTAAACACCGGACCGAGCAAAGAATTGCAAATTGAAAGGGTCCCTACGGTAAATCCATACCAATTTACAACGGGAGTTCCGGTGACTATATACGTCCGTGTAAATGTGGAGGGCTACAATAGCCTGGCAGCAGGCACCATAATTGGGGATGACGCCATGATGGTGAATATTTATAATGTTCTGGATAGTAGCCTAACGGCATTTAGAGAAGCAATGGTGGTCGGGGCCGCATGGACAAAGGTGTGCAGATTTGTGGAAAAGTTTGCTGAACAGAGATTGAAATCTCTAATAGGACTCCAGAAACTGAGCCCGAAGCTAAACCCTACTCTCGGTTGGTGGATCATACCCGACCGGAACCAGTATTCTACCATCCGAATACAAACACTCTGTAGTAGCCAGGCCGAATTCCTCCCTGGCGAAAAATATGGTATCCTTCTCCGTTTTAAGCACAAGACAGGCTGGATTATAAGAGGAATTACGGTTATCATCGGCGAGGTAGGTGGTTTTGTTTTTTAATTTAAAAAACGTTCTTTTACTAATTTTTTTTAATCATGCGTGCTGGCCATCAATATTCCTATTTTTCATGCTATCATATTACCATCTATCTAAAAAACAAAAGCATACTCTTTTTAAAAATAAGGCATGTCTAATAACTACCGAGACTAAATGACATAGGAAGAAAAACTGAACAAGTTGAGGAATCAACTTTATACTTAACAGGGAAACCTCAGATAGATCATAGTGTAAAAATATACTGTCTAACAGATCCTTATTTAGTTAATATATTATGTTAATTAAGTCAAACATAAACTTTCGATTTAGGTGATGAAATTTGGAACAGTGATATATTATGACTAATGAAAACTTAAACACTAGAAATCACGTTTTGTAAATATATACCTATTATGTTATTTAAGTCCAAAATTTTAACTTTTGATTTAATAGATGAAACTAGGTACATTGACGTATTTTGACTTAAGCACACTCACAAACTAGAAATCTAACGTTGGTAATGCATATATGTTACGTTAATTAGATCGAAATATTTTCTTTTGATTTGATCGGTTAAGCTCGGTACATTGACATATTATGACTTAAGCACTCACAAACTAGAATTCCCATGTCACGTGAGCTGGATCTGTGGGGATGTCGCCCCTCTGGGGAACCTGGACCAATTCCAAACTTTACGAAATCCCTTCACAAATGTTGGCCAACGTCTGTGTGGAGGCCGAGACGCCAAAAAAAATTGGAGGAATGGAGGTAGCTTGTGGAGGGTGACGTGACGGGCCAAATTTTTTGTTTACCTTTTTGCAAGCTGACAAGTAATTATTATTTTTTAAGTGCAGTATAATTTTTGCCACAGAATGGTTCCAACACTGGATAAGCAGAGTGACAACCTCCACCTTACCGGGTGAAGCGAGTAGAGCCCCTCCAGAAAATGGAGGAACATCACCTCCACACAAACCGCATCCAAACCACCAACTTCATCCTCGCCCAATTATCCAAAGCTGGAGCGTAAACCGTCAGCATCGCCATTCCTCCAGTGCGTCCCATACCACACCTCAATTCCACATCCACAACACCCTCCAGGATCACTAAAAACCCTCCACTCCAACATTATCACAACCCCCATCCAGCCAGGATAAGTTCAAGAACAATCCAGGCACTTACGAGAAGCTCTCCAAGAAATTGTTTTTTCTCCTCCCCAAGAAATTAGCTGACCTCCTCAAAAGTCTTGTTAGGAAAGTGGGACCTCCACCACCACCCCAAGTGGGAGTAAAAGTAAGAAGCACAACCAAAAGAAAGGCGGTGGGAGGGGAGGTGTTGGAGGGAAGTGTGATGAGCACCCACATGACCTTGTCCGTCCAGTTCCTGAAAATCTCAAAAATAAAATTGATGGAGGATAACTCTCAGTAAGCTGGTTGAAAACCTTAAAATGTATTTAACCCTCCTAATTAACTATTAACTAAGTTGCACTTGAGCATTTTGAAAATGTTGGGGCATAATGATACTAAGGTCCAAAGTGACATATAAATAATGCTTCAAAGGGCAGCAGATTTCTTCTACATAAATTGACCGATTTCAATGAGACTTAGCACAGACATTCCTTAGACCATGCCCCTCGGTGGATTTCAACCGATTTGAAAAAATCGGTAAGTGCT
>JAHZMV010003617.1:0-28607 GCA_027743765.1 Coecobrya sp. COE2
GAAGTGATGGCAGTGGTGTTGGTTGGTGGTTTTGAGCCAAGAGAACAAGATAGTTATCTTGAAAAAAGTTGAGGGTAATAGTTTGAGAGAGTCTCCTGAGACTTGTAAACATGTTTCGGAATGACTTATCACCAATAAAGCGGAATGACACTTGCCTTGTTTGTCTCATTTGACTTGTACATAGCTTCCAGTTTACTTTACATGCACTTTTAATTTCAAACAGCTTTTATACGACGACGAATAGTTGATAGTGAGCGAGCACTTACCTGACTTGTCGGGCATTTTATACAAATATACACACATACCTACAACAGAACAGAACATTATTATAATAGTTGATAGTACGATTTTTTTCCTTTTTATTTATAAGCCTACTCAAAAAGTGATTTTGGCTTGGTGTATTTATATAAGTATTACTATATAATATATTTTAATATCACCGGATAATATGCTTTTTAGGTAGTTATGCGCTACAAAACGACAAATATACTCAGCATTTATAACTTACTAAAAACATGTTCAGAGCAACCTGGTGAACATGTGAATTAGTAGTTAGCTATAATAAGTTTTTTTTAAATAAAAAATGTAAGGAATACTACTAAGCGTCATCATCATTTTATACGTTAGTCGTGCTCCTAATTTTTTTACATACATGTTATTATAGTGTACTCTTCAAAATACTATAATTTTTATGTGCATTCTTTATCCCAACGAATTAATGCTTGCACACAGCAACATGGTAGGTAAAAAGTTGCATGCTTGCTTCTTTTTCTGCTCACCGGCATGTTTTGAACTTTTTTGGAGACAAGATATATATTTGCTTCTGAGAAGAAAAAACGCACTGCCGCGTATTTATTTGTTCGCTACATTGAAAATTATTGTTTGGACAAAGTGTCGCCTTTTTGCTCACTCGAATAACTTGTGTGTGCGATCAGCACGGCAGTGTAGTAGCAAAGTAGCACTGGCTCAGGTTAAACAAGGCCATTTAAAGGCATTGTGGTAAAGCGGTTTTCTCATAAAGACATTCACGTAAACCAGGTTGAGTATCATTTTCTCATAATTAGCCAAGTTATTACCACGAAATTATCTGCTAAATCTATCAAGTCTTACCGAAAATGTAAAATATATTGTCCAATTAAATGCTGTTATGGGAATGAATCTATGTTGCTTTTGTGATCATTTAATAGATCACAGGGAATAATGACTAGTAGCATGCAAAATGCTATCCATCCAAGTAGCATTGCAAAACAGAAGGAATTTGCTGCAATGGTAAATGGATACAAGGAAGATGACATCTGGAATTCCAAACTCTTTTTATTATTCTCTTTCGTAAATACGAGGCCATTTTCATTACAGGTTGCTTTTTTGCAAAAAGTCAATAGTAAAAATGGTTATCCGTATTTGCTTGAGGTTAAAGCATGTCTTACTAAGATTTAGTTAAATATGACATGTCATTAATTTGCACTATAATAAAAATGATTTACTGTTGGGGTTCAGAAATTGTGAAACAGTTAACCCTAAACGAGTAGGCATAAGATAATTGTTATATGCTACATCCAGTAGCTCACTCCTCCAAACCAAATTACTATAGCTCACCATCTCAGTTCTCAGTAAAAGAAAAAAAGCATTATATTTGACACATGGAGCATGGTTTAATTTGCCAGCCGGTACCTACAAACGTTGCAGGTTTTGAATGCAAATGAAGATTTAAAAACATGACAAGAATCTAATCAAAGGAAAAGCCAAATTGCCAATTCTTGCGTGCACAGCTTTGGAAGTACCTGGAACTGAATTAGGTATTAAAAGGGAGCAGTACTGGAATAATGGAAACAAGTTGTTGCGTTCCCAATTTAGCTTGAATTTACTGACAGATATTATGTATGTGTCATTAGAAAAGAATTTGCAGTGACTACATCCCTATGGATGGATTTTATGAATAATCGTTTTATACCGTACCATGTGGATGTTCAGTTTTTATCTGTAAAGATATTTAGGGAAAGCCTTTGTTCATGCTTTTATTTTGGTACTCATAATCGGTCCTCACCAATTAATATATTGTTGGTCGCCCATTACAATACTTTGTTAATAAATGGACTGGTCGACATTTTGTACACTGATTTGTCATTCTAGAACATTATCAGAAAAAAATCTTAAGAAATAAATTTGTCATCGAGAAATTGATGAACTGGTGAATTCTTTTCAAAGCGGTTCATTGGTGACAAAACTACCAAATGCCCAGCTTAGGGCTAACAATGTTGCGTCGTTTTATGAAATTGGTAACATTTGAAGACGTAATGTATCATATTCCATTTCCCCCAATAACTATGCCGTGACGGCACTGCCGTCTGCTAAAATATCAGCATTTTAAACCCTTTTTTTCTCAATTTGCCCACTAATGGAATTCTTTCCCTGATCTACATAATATGGGCAGCTAATCGTTGGCAATTTAGATGATAATAATGAAATTATATGAATTGTGAGAGATTATAAGTTTAGGAAAGACAGGTGTGATTTTTTTCTGCGAAGCGTGATACACACATGCGGAAAGAAGGTTGAAACCATATAACTTTCTGTACCATCATTAATACAAAGCGATCCCACATTTGTGTAATGTATAGGTGCTTGAAATTCCTTGTTACCATATTGAATATGAGGCAATTTCTGTATGCCTACATTTCTGAAAGAATGGCACGAATGTTTTGTCTATACAGCAATACATGTGGATTTTGTGATTGCTAGGATACTCAACTAAATACCCAAAGACGGTTTAATCTATTGGAATCATACATACGGTGTGTGATGTGAATTTGATGATGATCATCATCACGACGATGATTATGCTGCACCATTGCACTATGTCAAATTGCCAGGGGCAGCAGGAGCAGCCAGCAAAACAAGAGGTGCTCAACTTGAATCTTTTTCCGATCTCACTCTTACTTTCCTTACCTTACACCATTTTCTTATGTTTCTTTACCACCATCCATCCATCCTCCACTACTACATACTTACTACTCATCCACTTCATTCTACTCATTTCTTTCAAGATCAGTCAGCCAGCAGAAAATAAGCTGATGTGAATGAAAGCAACTCTCTGGCAAGCCAACAAGCAAACTAGCCATTCTCTTCGTCAGCCTCTTACAACAACAATTGAGCAAGCTATGCTTCTTCTTATCTTGTTATGAGCAACCAAATCTATAATAAGATTATCGTTATAATATAATGTGTAAGATCAACTGTTGGTGGTGGTGGTGGTGGTGCTGAACTGACTGAGCCGAGTTGAATCTGACTGAACTCAAGTGCATTTTTCCTGCACATTAGAAGTACGGCTTGTGTCTGCATTTTGCTGCAAGTCTCTTATAACTAATAGCAAAGAAAAGGGGTAGACACGCTTGCGTATAATATTATATATATTTGTATAATTATTATTACTTTTTTACTTCTCAGAGACCTGCATGCAGTTAAATTTTTTTATCTCTATCTTTGTGTATGTCGTTAAAACGGATTCTCTTTCTGACAATGAAGCATCGATGTGCACATCATATACATGCATACAACAAAGCCAGTCAGTCAGGCAGGCAGCCTGCGGAGAGGGCATCCTATTTGACCAGTTGGTTGCGTTAAAGAAAAAGAGAACTCTACTCTCTTGCTGGTCTAGAGGGGAATATCATATATAAAAACGCACATATTTCTAACGTGCATAATAGCCATGTCTTTTGAATGTGTGTATTCCTCTCTAAGAAGCAGCAAGGTGAGCCATCGTTGACGTAGAGAAGGTTATTATATTTATTATATGATTCTCTGTCCTGGTCTCTTCTTCTCTGGTCTTCCTACTTATTTACTGGCAGCAGCAGACCACAACACTCGGTTCTTTTCAAAATCTGTTTTTATGCAGTTCTATCCCTTCATCCAAGAACTGCTCAGTTGGTAGTGGGCTGTCAAACAAAGTGGTTGTACAATTGTTAACACTCACATTTCCAAGTGCACACAATTTCTCCCTTTCTTTCTCTTCTCTCTACACGTTCGTGTGTGTTTGTGAGAGAAGAAGAGTAGTAGAAACAGATATAGAAATTATTATTATTATAACGTATTATTACTACTCATGTAAAATTAACGGCTTCTCCTAACAAGTGGAAAAAAACAAATGTGCAAAGAAAGATAACAATATTAAGTAAGATATATTCATATAAAACAGTCGTTTTTTTATCTTCCCTAATTCAGTAATCTCCTTTATATGAATTACTGTAATCAGCACACATGCTCTAAACCAGAAGCACTCAAACTATTGACATAATTGCAGGTTTTATGGTGACTGATAATTTTATCATATTATTATCCTACCCCTTATATATATATACATATACACGTATATATTGTTCTTCGTCACCAAGGCATGAGGATGGACAAGTAAAGTGGTGTTGTTGCAGTGCTCGTTTTTGTGACAATTGTTGCTCCCTGTCTACCTTGCACGTTTACACCAAGCTGCCTGGTCAAGTGGCTCCTTTTTCCTGTGCTCCTCCTGCTGCACGCACGCATTCCAATAAACATTTTTATATCTTTGGTTGAACATACATTGTTGTCATTGTCTCTCTGATAGTGCATCGTGTAATGTTGAGATGCACATATTTGTTCCAATTAAAATAAAGTCGACTGATTGAAGACATTTTGACTAGTTGTTACGGTGAGATTAGATGTCGTCGTCGTTCCTGTCAGAGAACAAAAATCCTGCCAGGTATATAAAAAGCGCTCGTCCGGATAAGAAAAAAGGAAGGGATTTTCAGTGGCGTTGATGCCTTTGCGCTTATACAAGCATATAAAAAGCATTTGTATTTGGCAGAGAGAGAACAGACTAGCAAGACCTGTTTTTATTTTGTGTCACAGCATGTAACAGTACGACAAACCACAATCCCTCTTCTATACAGAGTTAAAAAAGATGAAATGAATACGACAACGACGACCAACTGCTCATCTTAAAGATCATCAGAGGAGTTCCCTCACAATCTTTTTCTTTACTAGATTGTCTCATAAACACAGCTTGAAACAAGGTTTCTTCAAATGGAAAACATGAAGAGTAGATGATTTTCTCTCTGTGGAGAATTTCGCACCGCCGCCACTGCTATATTTATTATTTCTTTCCCTTTTACAAAGCATGACTTTTTGTAATGATAATGATGCTGGTTTTGTTATCACTGGAAATAACGCACATATATGAAAATCTATTCATGTTACATGCAGTTATATAAACTATGAAAGTTTAGTGTTGATTTGACTCTTGTAGACTTCATAGCAAACTTAGTGAGTATGTGATTGTGATTGTCTGAGAAGGTGACGATGAGCCAAAAGAGTTGGATGGGATGTGAAAGAGATGAAAAAAGAAGGCAGTAACAATCGTCGTCGTTGAGTGAGCGGACATGTTCTCTTATCAGGAAACAAGTGTTATGACCAAGTGAACATGTCATTATTATTTTTATTAGCCACAACAACTACACAAAACAAGTAAGTTGTATTATTGCTGCATTGCTTGCTTTCATCATTGCTTCTACTGCGATTACCGTATCAATATTACTGTTGTCACTATCACAACGACGTCATTTGTTGTCATTTCTTTATTCTTTCGTGCTTCATTTATTTTATCCGTATTGGCATGACCGACCATTAAAAAATGATCTGCATAGCGGCTCCTGTCGCACTTACTCTTTTTTTCTTTCACCATGAATGTTTCACAGGAATGTAATTTTCTTATCGTGTGTAGATAAAGGCTGCCCTTTTAAAATATCTGTCAGCATAAATATTATTATGCTTCTTAAATCTTTAAATGTTTTCTTTTAGAAAAGAGCCAACAAGCACGTATTAAAATGCAAAGAAATTGGAATCATTTCAATTTTCTTCATTCTTAATCACACGCTTGGCGTGAGATATGTTGCCTAAATTGGCAATGCTATGCATAGTTTTCTTAATGAGGTTATACGTGTGTCGCGCTTCTAGCTCCAATTAAGTCAAGTATTTTTTAGTTGCCACGTTTATTATATTAATTTCCTGTATTTTGTTTTATAAAGAGCCCTAGTCACATCGAGGTGCTGGTTTTGGTGGTGACCAAGGGTTGAACACCGAAGAAAGCATAAGATTGCACCTTGATTACGCCTGGAAAATGGAAGTCAAATGTGAATGTCCAAGGAGTACCATTGTCACCGTAACATGTACTTGTGATCAACACTCCAGTAGTTGCACAAATCCGGTTCAAGAACGACAGGGTAGTAATAGTAATAGCAGGAGCAATAACACTGGAGCCTTTTACTGGCAGCGACATCCAATCTGTATAAACAGCGATAAACTAACGAGATCCATAGAGTATTCAAACGGTGGCCGTCAAGCTTATCCCCACACAACTGACCAGAAGAGTAACGATAGCCCCTCCAAAAGCGTGATGGCGTCGTGGAGATATCCAGCGTCGGCATGTTTTGCACCCTGTATAAACACAAGGAGACTGAATAGAACATACTCAGAGCAGAGAATGAGATGTCTCCTCACCACCACAGTAGCCTTTTGTTTAGGCATTAGTGTAGGAGCCCTCCTCCCCTTCTTCTTTCCTCCAGTTGATATACTTTCTTCTTCGTCGCTATCACCAAACCCTCCAGTCACAGAACCAATATTGAGCATACAAGTAGAAAATATCCTGACACCTCGACAGCAAAAACTAATGGTTCCCACGTTAGTGGAAGAAGTAGTAACTGCTCGACCGCTGCAGGCACTACTGGACTCGCAAAATATTTCTCTACGCTCACCCGTAACATTTGTAGATAACCCTGTAATTAGTACACAAGATAAAGAGAATGGCAACGTCGGAGCAGAAAGCTCGGTGAAAGTATCATCATCAAATGGAGGGGATGGCTTACAGTTAGCTAATGGGATATATTGGAGTGACTGGGTGGAACGTTTACTCCCGAAAGGCTATTCGGAAGAAGATGTTTCCAATTGGCGCTGGCTAGCGTCAAACTCCACAGTAACAACTGTGGAAGCAGGCTGTGGTAGAATGCAGAACCGTTTAATAACGTATGAAAATGGGAAAAAGGCTTGTTGTCGCTATCGCCAAAACTTTGACCAAATCCAAGGGGAAATTTTCAGCTTTTACTTAAGTCAACTGCTGGGCATAAAAAATTTGGTTCCTTCCACTTTGGACGTGATAGAATCGAAAAGCTTCAAGTGGAAGAGTGTTCGAGATGAGCTTCAGTCAGCCCAGTGGGTAGACGATAAACCTGTTGTACTCACCCAATTTGTAAATAACCTCAGTCCAGCCTTTATCCCATCTCTTTTGAGATCATCCACGAGAAGAGTACACCCTCCAGATCTACCATCCCCTCAACTGCTCCTCCAACTCTCTCAAAGCGGCCAAGTGAATTCAACCAGTGAGAGTAAAGGTGCATTTGATGAAATTAGGCGGACGCCATAAGAAGACTTCGCTCCTACGGCAGCATCCAACCACTTTTCAAGTCCATGCTCAGCCAATTCAAAAGAAGTCAGCTTCTTCCAATGATCCCTGACAAGTCCATCAAAGTGCTCAACCAGAGAATTGACACAGTTTATAGACAAATTCAGAAATGTCAGAGCTTATACAGTAATAGAACAGGTAATAATAATAATACCAATAATAACAGTACATGAATCTTTTACAGCATTTTTTAGCATAGTGCTTTTCTAGTGTGGTATGAACATTAACTAAATGAAACAGAATATAATATTTTATATAAATGTCAAGTTCTCTGGACTAACATAACATTAATCACAAAACTATGACCCTCAAAGAATAAAAAACGGAGAGAATATTAATGTTGCCTTCGTTTCCATGAATGTGCTCTCAGTCAGTGTCAGTGATCCTCAGTGATCTACATAATAAGTAAAAAGTGACTTTAGTTGTTTTGGTGACACACAAAAAAACTACTTACCCAAGTGTTTAATATACTTAAAAAAGAAAGATTATTTAAATAGTTGATTTGTTGTTATTTATTTACACTGTTATACATAACTATATCGGTTCTCTTATATTTTAATCGTGATTCAGAACAACGCAGGGAAGAACTTAACGTATATAATTTCTTTGGATATTGTCATGTTTATATTATTATTATTATTTTTATCTTTCTTAAGCATAAAATAGTTCAAGAAATGAATGTATGTCTTTACGCATATCAAATAGTCATGTCAAATACAAAAAAGATGCGCTATTGGTTTAACAAAATATTTTACATGTTGATTGAATAACATTTAAAGAGAAAAAAACTGCTTACAAACAAGAAAGTTTGAAATTTTTTAATAACCTTTTTTTGCACAAAATGCTCTTGGTGAATATTACATTAATTTTTCATATAATCTGAATTTCATAACAACCTTAAACGATGTTTTAAGCAGCTCATTATCGAGGAATGGAGTAGCATAAATTAGGGTCATATTATTTTTAAAGG
Organism: Coecobrya sp. COE2; assembly: GCA_027743765.1. Lineage (NCBI taxonomy): Eukaryota > Metazoa > Arthropoda > Collembola > Entomobryomorpha > Entomobryidae > Coecobrya > Coecobrya sp. COE2. Next base: position 8,454 of record JAHZMV010003617.1, read on the forward strand.
TTTAGAATTCCATGTTTTACAGTTGTCAATGATACCAAATGGTATATTATCATTCCACCGGTCCTTCCTTTTTTATACCTCAACCTTGTCATTTCCTCGAAATGCAGTACCAGAAAGTATAAAAAATGTAGATGCCTAGTCCCTATACTTATATGAACAAACTTGCTAATAACATTGTTAGTGTGATTAACCTTAAAACAAACCTGCTGTAAATAGCTACCGTAGTTACGCAGCTGGGGTCATATGTATATCGTACCAGTATAATGATGATTATACTTTTTTAAATGTGATTCAAATTTATAATAACGTTCATTAATCCTCAACCCACTTTCTCCTTCAGGGGAAATACAGTCCCCCGTCATGAATATTGACACCCTTGGCATGTAAAATGAGCCATTTGAAAACTGCTTTGCCCACCATTGTTAACCCTAGCGGATTGACTTATTTGTCTTAAATGAATTAGGGATTTTATCTACAAGATTAAATTTAATCATGCATTTATAGTTAATAGGAGCGACAGACATACAGACGAACAAAAAAGCGCATGCAGAAGTCGAAACCACATCGCCAAGTCAGCTACGTAACAATGGCAGCACCTGTGCATGTTTGTATCTACTCATTGTTGCACGGTCTTGTTTCCTAAACTTTGCAGGCTGTTTGTTGTACGATTACCATGATGAAGTCTTTCCTTTCCCTTGCCTTTAGTTATATGAGCGAGCCACTTGTGTTAGCAACACTCCACTTTGCAGAGGGAGGCTCAACACAACAATTACCTTGTTTTGAGAAGGCGATAAATGCCAGGTAGAGGCCATGCTAAGTGGTCATTTGTGGTCTCAAGATGAAAATTACATGAACATCATCCTCATCATTATTATTATTATTATCATCGTCCAGTTTTGCAGGCGTAAACACACGATACTATAAAGTAAATGGTGGTGGTGTTGGTGGAGGCAAGAGCATACAAGTAAGTAATAAGCTGAACAAAAAAGAAAGGCTTATCAAATGCATAAAATAAGGAGAGGCCTACCTGTATTGTCTCACCATTACCTGTACAAATCTCATTCATTCCTAGTCTCAACACTTTCCTGTTCAATTTTACACCAATGATTTCTCCAATTTTCACCAAACTATAACCTTAATCATGGATTTGATTATTGTACCATTACTAGACATGTTGTCACTTTATATCAATCCTTCCATTTTCTCCAAAGGCGTTTAAATTTTGACCCCAAAAACCGTAGAGACAGTGTGCCTGAAGGAGCATTGAATAACTTGACTATTGAATATCAGTTGAAAAGTTATTTTAATTCATATTTTAATATCAATTAAGTGTATCTTAACTGTAATATAGCAATTGACAAGGCCATCGCCTTTAGTAGATTTGCAATCTCGTGCCAGGAGAAACTGCCTCTGTAGCAGATTAAATTTACACCATTTTTGGGTAATGACACTTGTAATGATATTGTAGCCGTAATTTGATACGTACACCCACGTAGCATGTTGATAAATGCTGGCCATAAAATGTTTTTTATTCAATTAAATATGTGCGAATGGAATGCTGCCATAAGTGTAGTTGATGATTTATTTGGCAAGTGATGATTAATTTCGGACAAAAATGGAGAAAATGTAAATACCTTGACGGACAGCAAATTTAACGTCATCAGCGACATATTTTTTGCGCAGTTGTCGTTTAAAGAAATAATTATATTGAATCATGTCATCTTTTCAGGAATTCATTACTCTGATTTGCTCTCATTAGTAGATACAGGGTATTTGTTCTGGGCTTTTCTGAAGGACGCTGAGTTTTGAGTTCATTGCTTGTATAATTTCTTTTCGTAAGCAATGGATTGTCTATTAAACGTCACATTCAGGTAGTTGGGGGCATAATATAACCAATGCAAAAGATTAATTGTTGAAGAATTCCCGTACAAGTTTCTGCATTTCATGTTCAAGAAAAATCCCCGGTATAACAATGACTTTCATGAAATGCTAGCTTTCCTGAGTTGATTTGTTAATATTATTAATAAATATGACTGCAACTTCATTTGAATTAACGCTTTATTACAACAAGATCATTCATTCAGCATGCAATCCGTAAGCATATTTAGTAAAAGTTCATACTATTAAATAATATTTAGCATTGCAACTCGTCGTATAGCAAATATTCTTATAAAGCAGTCTAAAAATTTCAATTATAAAGTCTGAAATGTGACGTTAATCTATTCGAGAGAAATCCTGGTCGCAGTTATAGTTGTCCGCTTGAAAAAAGTCTACAAATTTTAACTGCTTCCAGTTTTTTTTATATTCCACTTCTTTAGCATAATATCTTTTCCGTGGATGAAGAATGATGACGATGGCTAAAAAAGAATACGTACATGGACTAATGTCTAAAAATGCACAAAGCTTGACTCTGCTTCAAGTTCTCAATTGTTCAACTACAATTCATAAATCCACGCCACACTGTGAGACTGACTCGACTGCTGCAACAGGAAAAAATTAAAAGAGGAAAGGAGCATGTTTTGTGAGGACTCCCGCTGACTGCAGGTGGATTCTTGACTCCCCATGGTCATCTCTCTTCTTTTCTCTTCGGATTTCAGAATATATAATCATTTTCTTTACTAAATATGACACAACTTCAAGAAGAAGTTGAAGAGCTCTGTGTTGGTTTGAAATTCTCGCAACCCTCATCATGCGCATCCACACATCGTGTAATTCTTATTCGTGCTCAACCCTCTCCACGGTTAGTTGACAAAGATACATTTCGTAATCTATATAAATAACTATATAGTTATGATTAAGAACGGCACTTTTAGAAGGGATGTGAAGGAATATGAATACAATGGAAGTATTACGAGCAGGCATTTTGTCCAACGGATGACATTTGACATTTTGGACTGATCGTAGAGAAAAAAAGTCCGCTGTATGAAAAGTGTACGCTCAAAGAATTAACTTGAAATCTTTGCAGCAGCACACACACTCAAGCGAGTAATGAAAGAAAAGCGCTTTTAAAATAAATGACATTTCATGACCGTCACCTGTGGAGGATGTACAACAATTCGAGACATGGAGAGAGAGAGAGAAAGAAAGAAAGAGAATGATGATTATATGTATCACTAGCATATCATAACTATAACTATAAAAAATGAAATATAAAAAGAGGAGCAAAGAGTGAAACGAAAACAGTCCGGGGTCGGTAGGGAGGGGTACGCCAAAACATTTCCAAAACTTTTCATCTCATCTATTCTCTGGTCACAATCGAGTTACGAAGAGACACCGCTGTGAGCGACCATTTTTTTAACATTGCCTTTTTTAAATTCTACCTGTAAGTACGTTTTTTCTCACATTTTAAACTTGTACATTCATATCACTGCTCACATATAAAAACAACAATACGAATGATTACATAATACGCGCAAACAACTACACGCTCGATATATAAGCACTTCTCTTTTTTGGGCAGGGACAACCATGCAGCATATTTACGATGAGAGTTGAATTTCTCTCTCTCTCTCTCTCTCTCTCTCTCTCTCTCTCTCTCTCTCTCTCTCTCTCTTTCTTGTAGGATATGTAGCAGCAACTTTTCTGACTTGCAGGATGCTACAATCTACAAATAGTAATAATAACAATAATCATAATATCTAATGCAATATGAAACATAAACTGGTGAGCACAGAGAGAATTGTTGTAGTTTTAGCTGCTAAACTGACTTGGATCATGAAAGGAGGAGAGCCTCTTGCTGTGTCAGTCGGACTAACATTTCAAACATATTGAAGAAGGAAAATGTCTGTACGGACCAAGACGAAGGAAACAGTTAAACATTATCTCGTTTGTTGCAAGTTGTAAGTAAGTGTGCACACATCATCATGCATACATAGTATCATCATCATATTATCAAATCCTCCTCAGCAGCAGCAACAGTGGCGATTGTTGCAAGATGCAGCATCCCCAGAGCAGTGTGTAGTAGTTACCACCTATATGTTCGTTCAGATTTTTACACAAGTGCCCACTCGTCCATCGTTTGTAGCCACCACCACCATCACACAAGAACCACCTGAACCATCATATCATCATTCGAAAATAATACCTATATAATATGAGGGGTTTTACAGTGTGTGTATAGGAAAATGCTGGGGAAGGAGAGAAACACACCATGACAATGGAGCAAAGTAAGTGTGCGTAATATGTACTTGTGAAGATGCGTTTTCAAGTACTTTTTTGTGGTCTTTCATTTATTGTTAGTAATAGTTATAATAATGAAGCTGGATGCTCACTCGCTCGCTTACTTTCATGGAATTAACAAAGAAGAAAAAGTTGCTTATCGACTTGCTGCTTCGTTTAAAGAAGAGCCCACCCGTTGACTCTCTCTCAAGCAGAGCTCATTCCACTCACCCTTTTCGTTCTTGGCAGGTAAGAGGAGAGAGAGAACAGGCACGACAAGTCGAACATGATGAAACATCACTGTTGCATAGATACTGAAAACGTTACTGTTTTACATCATGCCATTGTTGTCCTTTCGTTAAAAGCAGGTCTAGTTCTGATCAGTGTCCTGGTTAAAATCGGTTTAAATATTGTTAAAGTTAGTCATTACCTGGTCGACATGGTGACACGAAACATTTATTTATTTATTTTGTTATATTGGCTATTCGCGTGTGATAGTCATTAAATAATCATTTGTCTCAGGTTTGACCTAAAGGTTTATCGTTGTTTCATGTTTCGTTTACACGCGGTGACCTACCAAGAGAATGGTTTTATGACTTGTCTAGTTACTTTTCTCAATTGTATATGTAATAATATATATTCACCAACCTTAAATGCAGTTACTATGTATATGTCATTTAACTACTAAATAAACATTATTCATTGGTTTTTTGCAATAGGATAGAGAGAAAAAGGCAGGTAGTTTGTCCCAAACTGAATTAATACGTGCTTCCTCGCCCCAATTTCAATTAATTTGAATTGCATGCGAAAGCTCAAGGATAGTTTACCTTGCTAGAGTATTTACAAGCTGTTTAGAATTGAAAGTACAACAACAAATCATTTTTACTTGCTTGACACATAATGCATAGAAATGGCAACAACCAGTACGAATTTAATTTGTGCAATAACTATTTACGCTACAACTAATCAAGCTCATTTACAAATAAGTTTAGACACAAAATCCAACAGATTAAGTTAGAAAGTTGTAGGAGGCCAAACGCATAAGCTGTGTTTTCTTCTTCAATGTCGCTTCAAGAGAATATCAATAGGTACATATTACATACATGTATAGCGTACAAACAAAATATTTATCTCTGTAATCACAAAAATATCATATTGATGTATTTTTTTCTGGTGAACATTTTACAAATTTGAGCAAAAAGTGAGCATGAAAGTAGACAAAGTTGATAGGCCGACACCATTGTTGAGAAATAGATGGTTACGAGCCCGACTTGGTACCTGTAATTAAGTAATTATTGTATGCATATAATATTAACTACGGCCATCTTATTAAAATATGTATGCAGTCACTAAACGCAGATACTTGTATGTCAATAATACTTAATAATAATACAGCCATTAACCAACACGCAATGTTGAAAAACACTTTTGAAAACGTACACGCGTCGAGGAGAGCAGGACAATGGAAATGTAACATGGTATACGTATAGAAGTTATAAAGTTTAGTTATGGTAAACCATTAGTGTTCACTTTAGTAAAGAGTAAGACGAACATTAATAAGAGAAAATTGACAGAGAAAGTAGATTCCAAGTTGCAAGTGCAATTATTTGGATAGTTTACACAGAATAAATGTTTGTCTTTCAATGTCCTTCTTTCAATAGATGCACTTATTAGTGTTGTATATGAGCCCAAGATTTAGTCGTGTGGTAGAGAATTGTCATAAAGTTTTAAGTATTTTTAATTACTTGTTACTTACCGCGGTAGTAAAGAACGCTGTCAGAAGTGTATAGAAGGTTGAATTATTTGTATATGAAAATATTAGTGAACATCATAGAAATCATTCCCGTTAGTAAAGGTAGATATATATTTTTCTTGTTATTAAATATGAGCAACCGAGCATAAAATTTTATTGGAAGCATATTTGCATAAAAGTAAAACATGGTGACATAAGAAAAATTAGGTATAATAAAATCAATCTCAGAAAGTCCCAACAATGCGCGATATTCCTTCTTGAGAATTCATGAGTAGAAAAATTACTGAGTTAGGTAATTATGGGAATGTCATTGAGAGTTCATGCAATGTTCATGTCCAGTTACTTATTTTCTCCCTCGACTTTACTACTTTCCGCAGCATTCTCTCCATCCGCAGGTTTTTCATCGCCACCTTTTTCCGCAGCGGTACCTTCACCTGCCTCAGTCTCACCTTTTGATCCTGCTGCTGTCGTTTGATCCTCTGACAGTCAATGGACATTTTAGCAAAATGCCATTTTATGAGTCACTACGCTCATCATCATTATTATCTAATAAATTTTATGAACGCGTATACTTACCCGTTGCATCCTTTTTCAATTTTTTCCCTTCGCCATCCTTTGACATACTTTTGTTGTTGATAGGTTTGGGATCTTTAGAGTCCTCCAACGGTTGGGAGTCCCTGTGTGAAGAGAAACGAATTCATTTAAATCTTTCTACAATAAACTTGGTTTATTGCCGTATAAAAGCATAAACTTGAATTGAAAATTCCGATGAGTAGCGTGTAGGCACTTGATAGCTTAAATGGTATGTGGTAAATAAATGGCAAGTAGTTTTATGAATTATAAATATTATTAGATATATAAAACGTTCCGTACAGCCACTTTGTATACTCTTGGGAATAAAGTGGAGGTGTAGCAGCTCCCGTTCTTCTTTCGATGATTTTCTCCATTTCAATTCGTTCCACGGTCTGCTTTGCATGCTTCAAATCGGTTTTGTACGTACGTCGCATTTCATCAAACTGGTGGAATTCCTGTGGACCAAGAAAAAAAGAGTGAGCAGGAACTTGTTCTATTTCGCGTAAATATATATGTTATGCACGGCTATATAAGCAGTTGTATTTTATATCCAGCTTAAATGCTTTCTATTCTAATTTATTGATTCCAAATGCAAAAGAGACCACCTTGGCTTCTTTGTCAATCTTGTACTCTGTTTCTCGGAGTGTAGTGTAACAGTCCCCTCTCATTCGCTCCATGTGCTTCACTAATCGGACCAATTCCAACTGTAACATGATTTGAAACAAATGGACCACCATTAAATATCCAGTCGATCAAATAGAAACAAATAAATAGCAAGATAATGATATTGACTACAACATATATTCGAAAGCAAGTTTTATAAAAGTTCATCAATTGCATGCATGCTGCTGCGCATTGTAGTACTTTTTTGTCATTCTTCTCACAATCAGTTAAAGCTCACCTCGGTCAGAAGATCCAAATTGAAATTCATTGCATCGGGATATGCTCCTTCATAAAGAAAACAGATGAAAGTATATAATGAATTACATACGTAGGTACAGTCATTATAATAATAAATATTTCCAAACCGGCGTCTTATCAAGATATTTAATTGTTCAATCAAAAGTCCACTAACCTGAGTGACATTTCCAACGTGTTTCAGCCAACTCCCCTTCCAACCAGCCCTTTTCATCCGACAGATGAATATTGAGTGCGGTTTGTCCTTCATACCGAACTTTCCACTCGTTTTCATCCACTAAACAGTTATATGTACACAATTACATCAATTAATTTTTAGCAGATTTTATGCAAATTACAAACTTATACTTATAAGTAGTTAGGCAGTAATTCAGCTTGTATGAAAATAATTATCCAAAAATAATTAAAATATATCACCTTGCTGACATTGATCATCTAGATGTCGCAGATAACCCTCCAAATCATTAATATTCTTTTCCATTTCGGCATTTGAATCTTGGACTGATTGTCTGCGACAAAAATAAATGCATACTTATTTTACTATCAAAAGAAGCGGAACCAATTGGTATATCATTAGAGAAAATTACAAACATCGTTTTTAAACCCAGTAATTTCTGTTCATAAACTACGAATGCCTAAACACGCCAAAAAGGTTTCTTAACAACTATGTACATGTATATGCCTCTCTTAAGAAATCCGCATTGTATGCAACGCAACAAAAGGGTGAGGGAAGAAAAAAATGAAATTTAACATTCTGTAAACGTGAAAATGGAAATAATAAATTAAAGCGTTTAGCAAACACTTTCTAGTGTTTATGTGAAAACGTGTGAGGATATTATTACGCTGAATTGGCCGTGGGAATGTCGTTTGTCCTGCAGCATTAAGGAATATAATAGGGAAATTACAATATAAATATACAGAGTATGTGTAGAGTGCAGGAGAGAAGAATAGGCACTCTTTGCAACCTCTCGCCTTTTGCACTTTCTGGGATCTCACGAATCTAGCAAATAAAAATGATTTTTTTTATTTCGTATTATTATGCAGAGCATTGTATTATGAGCCGTGTCCTGCTCTGCATCATTCTTCTATCACCATCCCTCTCTCTGTGCCCGTTTTTTATTTTGTAAGAAGATAAATGCACGGATGCGACCTCTCTTTCTTCTCTGATCTTGCCAGTTTTGTTCATGTAATATTGCGTATGCAAATGTGCTAAGAGGTTGTACAGTCGTTATTTTAATATGACCATTCCTTCGGACATTTGTTTGTTGCCGATTATAAGTATTCTAGATGATATTACATGATGGTGGTTTTCTACTTATTTCATGTTATTATGCATTTTATTTCTTTGTCGACTCTCTGTGTGCGAGGACGAGTAAAGCTGGTAAAAGGATGAGTACCAGCAGGTGTGTGGTGGTTGGTTGGTTGGTTTTGTGACTGTGAAAAATATCTCCCATAAAAAAGGTGTGAGAAGAAACGGGTGAAGAGAAAAGACATTGTGGCAAGAGTTTAGCATACAGGCCAAGAGTAGCACTCTGTGCAATGGTGAAGTAATTAGACAGCAATGTATTTAGTTGCCTCTTGCTCCGCCTACACCCACCCCAAAACCATCAAAATGAACTCACACGTCCCTCCTGCAACCATTACGACAATCATCATAGTTAACGGATTTATAATTAAGATACAATGTTTCGGCGGCAGTTAATCTTGGCTTAGTATGTTTACACCTATTAAATGGGTGATTATGCACTAATGGGTAAATATGTGCGCATACTTGCCCTCATCTCTCTCGCGCACACACAGGTTATGAATTCTCATCTTCTTGCAACTTGTTACAATATCTGATCCTCTACCACCCTTCATTTGGGATTGTTGAGAATTGAAACGAAAAACAACATTATGCAGATATTACTTTGGTATGTTTGTCTACAATGCATCACTTTGCAGTTTTAAAATATAAATCAAATAAGAAAGCGATCTGTAAAAATATTAGAATTAATACGTTCAATACCCACCTGTACCGCTTCTCCATCTCCAATTCTTGAGTTAAATGATCGAAATCGTCGTAACGGCTCATTTTGAATATTTTTCAAACAGAAACACTGATTCACTTAACAAAAAAATTATTTAACACTTTTTCTAGGTTTGGTGGTATAGCACTCGTTGCAATATTCCGCGACACTGGACGAAATAAAACTGACCGCAAATATTCGCGTGGCTTTGCAATTTATATGAACCATTGGTATCATGATGGATTGACCCTGACATAACGACAAAAACATACTACCACTTTTATTTTCACTTTGGCTGAACCAAATGTTGATCCACATAACGTATTAATATATTATATCCGGACAAGCAGTGTTGGTGTGTTTCACGGTACGCGATATTTATTTGCGCTACATAAATTCATCAACAGATTGATTCAGGAAAAAGAAAGTTCGTGATTTTCATCATTATAGGTATGCGGTGTATGGAGCAAGGGATCTACATACCTTTTAGGGTTCACGCAAATTACCGTATATCCAGGTACAACGTAAATGTAGAGAATGGGAACAGTTTGGCTGTTCAGGTGAATGTAAGCTGGAGAAAGAAATTCCATAACTCTTTGCAGTTGTACTTGTAAGCAAATATATTGGAAAAAGAGATTGTAAGCAGGATTGGGAGGAATATGTAATTGGTAGTGGCCGTGACACGAATATGCTTTCTCTTTGCGTTCTGGCAACAGTTACACCTTTCACACACTGACCGTATTCCCTCCAGCAGCCACTTGATTGGATTTATGTGGACACAAATAAGTAAAATAATAGGGATAATAAGAAATAATAATGTTGTGGAAATGCAATATTATGTTTCCCGAAACTTGAGAAAAATTGGGATAGAAATGTATACTACCGCTACTGCAAAGGGAAAAAGTTGATCCAGAGTAATTGCTGATAATTGCGATTGCTTTCCAGCCTTTGTTATGCTGTTTTACGGCCAAATTTTTATGCAGTCGGTCTAATTGCAAACATAAATGATATGGAAACTTCTGGGGCTGGCTATTCGTACCATTTAGGTACTATGTTTACCTTCTAATATTATGTACATAATGTCTTTTGTCTTTCAAGTTTGAAATATTTTACATGTAACATGGCAAATTGCTCCTAACGTTTTCTCAAACGTTTCAATGAAACTTACCTGCTTTTCCAACTAATTTGCAAGTTGACCTACAATGTCACTATTATTACTGATGGCAAGGCATGCTACATTTTCCATTGCATGTCCAATCCAGAACCAGGAAGGTGTATTATTGGGAATGTCAGTAGTTCATGTGTCTCAACAAAATGTGATTTGTTTGTATACCTATGTATGTTAACAGGCGTTGTGTGCCAAGTGTAGGCGTGGAAAGTCTTGCTTTCCCAGTTGCATGAGTAGAAAATTTGCAAAAACTTGTTATAAGAGAAATCAATCTTTCTAAAGCACTTAAGTTTACAATTCTTTAAGATATATGTGCCTAGTGAGTGCCATAACTTATACTTGTCTTTCTCAATACGGAAAGCAATTTTTCATGGAACATTATTTTGCACTACACGCTGACGGTCCACGTTGAAATTAATATTTTCATATGAATGTTGTAATTACAATATAGCGAGGTTTTTATGTACTAAATTACTAAATAAATATTAGTGTGTAGTTGAAATTATATATTTGTATGTACCAATGTAAAAGGTAATTAGAAACCTGCCACATTTTACTTGTGCAAATGAAACTTTCACTCTGAAAATTAAATGGGCAAACTACGTATGTTACGTTCTTTATTGGCGTTATACAAAAAATTCGAGAAATAAATTTTGTGATAATTGAAAATGAATTGCAGACTTTTTATCATTTTTATTGACTGATAATTTTTGACGCATTAATGATATCAGCGAAGCTGTGTCAAAATGTTGTCTATGAGAAGTCAATTAGGTAATACCTTGTTTACTAATAATAAAATGGCGTTTATTGTTAGTTGATTGCACAACATGACGTCAACAAAGATACGATAGTTGAGCTTGTCTTAATAGGGCTTTGTGTTACATTAAGAAATTGATCTTTTGCATATATTTAACATGTGAGATGTAATAGGTTAACAATGAGAACATTTGAGTTAACCCGTTGTCCATACGAATGGCTCCAATCTGTCCTCAGGTGTTAACATATTATTCAGTACTTCGATAGACTCAAGTGCCTTATTCAGAATACAATGACATGCGGAAAGGCCGTTAGTAAGTTCATGAATTCTATTCAGTCGTTCGGCATACTTTGCGAAACTCTTTTGTCGACTTTGTAGTACTTCCATCATTGAATCAATTTGGTCATCTAAATCCTTCACTTGGCCACTCAAGCGTTTTTGTTCCACTGCGACGCTTTCTGCACGATCATGAAGAACTTCAGCGTACAAGCGAATCATGCGAAAGACAGGCGTTACTTCAATCTTCTCACTAATCTCAGGATCCTTTGTCCATGGAATTTTTAAACTACCTCGAATTATAGGAGTAAATGGCGGAATTTCCTGAAATATGAAATCTTCCAATGTGTATTTTTGTATGGATATAAATATTTAGGATTTTCAAATTCGTTTAGCATTTAAATGTTTTACCATTAGTCTAAGGTACAAAGGGTCTTTTTCTACAGAGGGCGTCTCCGTTGCCGCTTTAACGACAACTATACTACCAGCACTTTTAGATTTAGAGTCTCGTTTCTCCCGATTTATTTGTTTTTCTCTTGTTTTTGGCTTGACATCTAGTCCCCACTTTGATTTTCTCTCACTTGGGGTATCTAGAAATTCATTTACAAAATCAACCAAAATGGTTTCAATCCATTATAGTTAATGTGGAATGTAATAAATTTGAAGCATTAAAATACCTTCACTAATGGGTCTCGTCGTTGCATATGAAATATACGGGATATCCGAGTCCGAACACACACTTGGTCGTGGGGAAGACGATCCACCAAAAAATTTTCTACCTGATGGATCACAGATGGATCACTGTCATTTCCGGCTGACTGTGATCGTTTAGGATTCTTTCCCCGTTTCCGTTGGCCATGTTGTGAGCTCTGATCTGACCCCATGCTTCAGCCTTCCGTTACTTTCGTTTTAACGGTTTGATGTCTTAGTCTTAATCTGTACAGAAAAAATGCAAAATAGAAAAAAAAATCTTTTATAAATTTCTTTCATCATTCAATGTCATCTTCGCTTTCTGAACAATGGTTTATTCCCACTTGAGAACATGCATAGATTACGTTTAAAAGCTCATAAAGATACCCAAACCCAACATACCTCAACATAAACAACAACTTAATTGAGAACTGCAATACTGGAATCAATCAATACCAGCAAAAGTCACATAAGGAAATGCATACATTACAAAGTGGAGTGATGTAACATTATGTTGTTTACATGCAAGACATTTTAATTGCCCATTGTAAGGTATTTCGATTACTCATCTACACAGGATATGACATGTGAGTAGACAGCTTTTTGAACTTTTGGTTCCGTGGCTTTGCATTTATTGGATGGAATACGCATTTTAGGAGTGACGTTAAATGTCTGTCACGTCATCATAACAACTCGTAATCATTAATTCCTATCTCCGGACGGATATTGAAGATGGTTACATACGTAACATATTTACGTTCGTACAAATTGAATGATTCAGTTTTATTATCTAAAATTCCGCACGTTAATCCAAAAACGGTGTGATATTTTGTACAACTGGGTATTAACACCGAGGCAATTAAGTCTTAGATTTGTATACGTTATTGATTGCGTAAAACGATAAATTAATTGAGACAAAAGGCAAAATATGACAAATTATCAATTGTATAATGGGGACAAGGAATCTTCGTCGTGTTAGTTAAGAACATTTTATTGTCTTAGAGTTATGCTTATAATGTTTAATTGGCCTCGTATATCTGCTATATAATACATCGATACAAGATGAAAAATTATTATTTGAGCTAACATTTTCCAATCAGATACATTAGTTTGGAGAAGCTATTATTTCTGAAGAAATAACCACCTTACAACATGAAGACCTTTTATTCCTGCATTGTCAAAGTTCTTCTCCTGGCGGTTATGGCCGTAACCACTATCTTTGCAATTAATCGTAAGTCCTTAACGGTCGCCAATATTTGAATGGACACAATCTTATTGTTGAAATCTATTTATTGAAATCATTATTTTTATTTAGCTAATTGCACGCTTCCCAAAGATTCTGGGCCGTGCAGAGCACTGCTTGATATGTACTACTTTGACACCAAGACTGGCGACTGCGAAGAGTTTAATTTTGGTGGCTGCGAGGGTAACAATAATCAATTTGACACGTACGACGATTGTGTGGATGCATGCAAAAAATGAGGAATCGTATAAAACATGGGACAGAGAGAGTCCTTGTTAAGTTTTTAATTGAGAATATTTTGAATATTACCTTTGTTAAAATAAGCAAATGGAGTAGAATAAACAAAAGCAATAATTGTTTAAAATTACTACAAAAATAAGTCGTGTGGTTTTGCGATTGATTGTGAAAGTACTAGCACGACAAACCCTTCTTGTTAGTCTATAGAAAATCTAACCCGAAATAGATTCTTGTCTCAACAATTTTCTTTGTGCGATTTGCGACATATACACTTCACATTGAAACTATTGCGATTATATTCAAAGCTAACATCCCATCATTCTCATCCCAGCATGTAATCTTTATTATAAATCATAATTTCTCATCTCCTGATGTTCACTACAATGGTAAATACGCTAAAAATTGAATACCTAAATCAAATCATTTTCAATCGACAGCGATTGACAGTTCCAAATATTGAATAGCGGACTCATGTTGACTTATGCAAACTACCAAAAAATTGAACAATTAGTTGGTAATCATGTGGTAGCCAAACATTTTCAAACAAACTGTGTAGTACAAAGACCTACCTCAAAACTGAAAGAAGAAAGCCAGTCAGTTGCAGTAAGCAAGAATAAATGTACCTATTCTCAAAAACCATCATCTTACTTGGATGTAGGTATGTATGCTTTAGTATATGTGTAATTCAATACAATTGGTTTGATTTTTATCACACCTTAATTCAATTCTACAAGAAAATTTTCATTGTTAGCAAGTCAAACACAGGTCAAAAGTAATGTTGAATGTTTACAATTGAATTTATTGTCATTGAAACGTGAAGTGCGATTAAGAATCGCTAAAAGACACACAATGGCCCGAAATCAAATAAATATAAAGACCTTCAAACATCAAACTACGATTATTACAGTATCTATAGGTATTCATTGCATATGGGTATATTCGACTCACATCAAATTTTGTGACATCTGTTTTGATTCTGATATTATCTAAAATTTCACAACATGTAACTACGCAAATTATCCTATAAAAATCTTGAGCAACCCAACTGCACAATCTAGAGCCTAGGTTTGTATATGCAGCCTTTAAATTGTCTACCGGATATGGAAATGACAGTGAGAATGACGTGAGGGAAAAAAAGAGATGCAAGTCATCTAGATTCTTTGTATGTTTTTTTAAACAAGTGGAAGATGCTTTGGGATGAAAGCGAAGACCTAAAACTTGTGAACAATGGCCAGCCATGCAATTGTGAATTTCTGAAATGCAGTAAACTCAAAAAAATAGTCTTTGTTTACACAGTCTGCATGTCTGCATGACATGTCTACAACTTGAGTTGAAAACGATGAGTGTAAAATGGTTGTTAAATTTGCATGAATGCATTGCATTTAAAGAACTGTTGATTTTTCTGACCATTGTTTATATTGGGCTTTACCTTAGACTCGTTTCATGGTTCAACGATAAAACACAATAATGCCAAAGTACGTACTAATTTGTTCTACACATTCACAATCATTAAAAAAGAGTCACATTAAGACGTGCCCAAATTAAAAGATGATGTGTTAGCTCCTTTTGTTCAAAATGCCCAGTGTCTTTACCATTTGACTTGTTTTGCTTTTTGATGTTTCAGACCGGACTTTAGTAGATCTAAATGTTTTAACAATAAAGTAGGTACAATCATCTAGTTCATCAAATTAGATGGTAAAATAGCTTGTAAGCTAAAATACAGACCAACAAATAAAACTTTTTCAAAGGTGAAGGTTGGTGAGCATGTTTGACACTTGACTTGAGCATGATTTCCCTGCCACCACCACACCAGTAATTCACCAAAGTTATCAGAGCGGATAGAGAAGAGTGCCTCGTTGAAAGGACAATGAAAAATGCAATACGCCAGCAGTAGTATGTACGTACATAGGTTTCTCATTACACATTTGAAAAAGGGCTGGTCCTTTTGCAAGAGAAAATAATGAAACAACCGTTAACGAGATAAATACAAGAAGTGTGTAAATTATAGTTAAGTTTAGCAAACAAACAGAGTGACAAAAAAATGCGGATGAGTTGCTTCTGTTTTTTGCAATGTCGGTTCATTCCCAAATGTTCATTCCTAAATTAAAGAAGTGGTGCCTCCACACCTTTGAGCTTACACCCTTGCTAATTTAAAAAAATAGTTTCAAAATGCCTCAAATCACGGTTTCTCAGTGTTTTTTCATGACTGTGCTCTTTGTTCTGTTAAGTGAAAAATTTGTATGTCCTGTGAGTGGAGTCATGTTAAAAATCCGGGATAAGTCCAGTAACGGCTCTAAAGTAACGTTTGCATCCCCGTCTACTCTGGACACTACCTTGAAAAGTGTTGGTAGTCGAAGCAAAAGCAAGGCTACCTGTCGGTCAAAATCTTGTAGATTGGAGAATAGTACAAAGAGAATCAGTGCGAAACGGAGGAAGGGAGGGTCAAAAAAGGACAAAATGTTGGAAATTGAGCAGAGCTTTTTGGATGATAGCGAATTTGTTTATGATGACATAGCTCAAAATCAATTTCTTGACTATATTCATACTACTACAAGTGGTCAGCAGCAACAGGAATATGAGAATGAGGTAGAAGGGGTAACCCAAAATGATATCGAGATGGAGGGTGGAGGTGATAGTGGGGAAAAGGATTTAAAAGTTCGTCCACGATTAATAGCAGTTCAAGTCCCTGCATCACCCCCTCGAGCAGATTTGAGAAATGCTAGTAATCCAATTAGTTCCATGTATGCAAAATATCCGACAATACGACTAGCGGATTTTGCTCGTAAAATTATGTTTCCTGAGTGGATATGGACAAGATTCAATCAACAGCCAATTGTTAAGAAATCTGAAGTCGAGCCATTGGCAAGTAGTACTGATGAGCCCGCAGCCAGACCGGCATATTTACCAAATTATAATGACACATTTATTCCGAGTACTACAACACGAAGACCGAAAGGAATTTTGGAGCGGCCCACAATTACTTTCGACAATAATATGAGTCGATGTATAAATCTTAATTAATGAAGAGATTATGTATATTTGCAAAAAATAATTGTATTGCGGTTTTACTTATGTCTATCTATTTTTGCAGTTTTGCGATTGTTTACTGTGGTAAGATTTCAAAATGTTCCTTGCCTTGGACCAAATGGCGAGAATGGAACTTGTTACCATGGCAAAGAATGTTCAGATCTTGGTGGTCTTGGGACAACACCGTGTGCACAGGGATTAGGCGTGTGTTGTCTTTGTATGTGGTTTATTTATGAAAGTTATTTATGGCAAATTGCAAATCTCTATTATTGTTTCCAAATGAAAATGATGCAGACATGTTGTACTTAAATGAAACGCTAATTTGAATTGCCAGTTTTCAAGTCCTGTGGTGATACAGTCAATCGGAATGGAACATATTTTGTGAGCACAGGGGCTAGCTTCACACGTGGCGTATCTACGTGTAATGTTAACATCCAAAAGCTTAGCCCAACTATTAGACAAATTCGTTTGGACCTGCAAACTTTTATTGTGAGAATTTAGACTTTTTAGCTCATTTTAATGATTAAATTAACGAATGATAAATGAATGATGAATTCAGACAACGTTTGTTATTGTGAATGCGTACAGATGCTGCCTCCCAATGCTGGAAGTTGTGAAACGGACCGATTTTTGGTTTCCGGACAAAATACAAATAATATTGTTCCTATTCTCTGTGGAAACAATTCCGGAAGTCATAGTACGGAGCTTTTATTTGCTCGTTCTAATTGAATTACAAATTTTCTAGCCAAGAATTGCATGTCAACAAGGATTGTAATTATTAATTACTCATTTTATTTGTCCATTCAGTGTATATTGAAACAGGAACGTCACAATCACTTATACAACTGTCGGTAATGACTACTGGGGAGGGATTGCGTGCCTGGAGCATTCAAATTAATCAAATTGAAGAGGCTAACACCATGTTTAGCGCTCCATCTCATTGTCTTCAGTATTATGAAGGAACCATGGGAACCATTACCAGTTTCAATTATGAGTCATCCCTGTCACCTCAATACCTTGTGAGTACATATTCATAATATGACAAAGTTGATTGGATTATATAGTTAAATCGAAAAGCTATGATTTTAAAATAATCATTCACAAGAAAAATGTATTTCCTTATTTGCAGAACAATCTGAACTACAACGTGTGTGTACGGAAAGAAGCTGGCTTTTGTAGTGTTACGTACAGCAATTTAGTTCCGGATGGGCAATATAACCCGTTTCAAATTGTCAACGCTGACGGTATAAATTAAAATGCTTGATTAATTTTAATTTTCTATAACATTTGTCATGTCACTTAGGATTACAACTTTTAACATTTGAACAGCACAAGGGAACCTGCTTTTACCAAGTGGTCAAGCTGGCGTCGGTTTACGAAACTGTCCTGACGATTATATTTTACTAAATGGAGTACGACTTTGTGGTGAGCGATTAAACGACGGCTCTAAAGCAATAGTTCCAATGGATGATGCACCCGTAACCGGTATGCCACAAAATTACTAATTAAGATACAAGCCCGTATAGTCGCTGGCAAGACAAGCTGAATATAATTACTTTTATGAATTTTGGGACAGATATTACAAACGGGCCGTTCACTATATCAGTGCGAACTAATGAAATAGATGTGGGAGGCGGATTCTCAATCTACTACAGACAAAACCCATGCATGTCAACGGCTGGGTAATCGTGTGACATGAGCGAAAATTCACACTTTTGCAATATGTGCTACGAAATTTGTATTTTTTCTAATACAATGAGCTATTTATTTACTGTCTCCTATTAAGAATATTTATTTATTTATTTATACCGCATCTTATTCGTCTATTTATATGTATTTTTTTCATAATTGCTAATTGTTTTACAATACAAAGAAAATACACTTATACCTTTTGAACTCTACAATTTATCATGCTGTAATTTAAATGTCTTACCTGAAATTTTTCCTGACTTGAGAACACCTCTTTGGAAATTTTACATCCTAACCATTTTACTTTTACTGTTTAATACTATAGCCAAAATAGTATTAAATAACATAGATAAAACTACAAGTTAGGTATTGGCTCCACGTTCACTTAACATCACTTTACACTTAAACCTTTGTTCTTAATTTAACAGGAGATTGAACAATGGTTTTTTTACCATATAATATTGTCATCAGTACATTTATAAAAGCCGTGAGGGATTATAGAGAAAACAGCTTGATGTATTTACTCTTTGAGCCACTTTCTTCAACATTGTGCTCTAGCGCTTTCCCTGTGACGGATTACAGGGGTTACGTGTACTTTCACTGTTTTCACTGACTTGGAGCTACACAGCAACCATATATCAGCCACTCCCACCACAACTGGGAAATATACTCCAGCAACATGACTCATACACATGGAGTGTTTCTATGGCCCCCTCTGTCTTGCTTTACCATGCAAACTCATTCCAACTCCCTTTCATTTCCTTCCTGTGCAGAAAGCAATAGGAAAAGTTTTTGCAACAACTTTACAGAGTACAATGGTTTCCCGGTTACTGGAAAATGCAATAGTTTGGAAAAAAATAATAGGTAGTAATTATGCATATACCTAGTTTTGGTAGGTGAAAGTTTTCCACATATTTTTTTGTCTAGAGGAGGAAGGAATTTGTGCAAAAACCTGTGGTATGGCTTAATACTTTGTATGAGTAACTAGAATAGTTAAAACTACTCATGACCTGACATAAATAATCGGGCAATGATAAATATAACTTAGAAAGATGACGCTTTTGACTAACGGGATGTCATGCATTATGGGGATATGAGGCATGGCCGAAATTGGCAATACTGAAAAAATGTGTTAAAATGAAGAAAACTGCTTCACACAGCGACAGAAATTTGTGCGGATTGGTGATTTCATTTTTCCATACGACTGTAACATCATCTTTGGCATTTTACAAGGTAATGAAGAAGTAGGCCAACTAATATACTGCATGATGGCAAGTAGCATTAGACCAAGTCTGACGAAAGTGCATATTCACTTGAATGAATGTCGGTTGAATTGACGAAATCTCATGAATATTCTAGAAAAATGCTAATCGAAAAAAAAAGACGCAGACATTGACATACCTTGGCAATGAATGAACTGAACGATAATAAACCATGTACATCTTTAGAATCCTCTTTCAAAGAGAGAGGCTCCGATGTCGAAAATCTTAAAGACATAACACAATGCAGTGATCTTCAGTTGGGTCAATTCTCATTTTTGGGTGCTGTCTGAAAAAAACCATGATCAAACCGGAGTCAGTTCACTAGTTACCAGCATCTTGGTTGATTGCTCTCCTCACTCGCCACCGTTCTGTTACCTTAGTCGATTTTTTATAG
>JAHZMV010003618.1:0-17606 GCA_027743765.1 Coecobrya sp. COE2
GTCCCACGAGAAGTTCTTTGTGATACATGTTACTAAATATAAAACACTTCCTCGGATAGATATGCTCAAACCTTCGCCATTGCATCCAACATGTTTAGCAAAGCATAGTTTTACCTTAGCTGAATTTTATCGTATCACAAATCCGGAAAGCTTGGAAAAAGTTACATCCCCAACAAATCATGAGTCGCTTCTATGGTACGGTAGCTGGCCTGCGTTCAAGGATGGAACACTAAAAATGTTTAACACTCAAATGTCACAGTGTTTACTAAAGAATGGAAGGAAAACTATCATGGACATATCATCTGAATATCCCGATCCTCACGTTAGGTATTTTACGCTTATGGCACTAACACTTCAACAATTTATGAATAACTTCACATACATAGACAGACAAGAGAACTGCGAAATAGAGAAGGAACAACGATACAGCGATCGGTATATAAGATCCAGTGTATACTACCCATACAAAATCAATTTGTATATTAACTACCGTTCTAATGAACTTGAGAACCGTTCTCGTATTGCACACATGCTAGTACTGGAATACTCAGTTAGTAGATTACGAATTATTTCCTGTGGGCAAAGAGGAATTAAGTCGTTTCCATTTGAAGAGCTGTTCAATATATTCGATTTGTATATTTGGATCTGGATAGGGGCATTTGTGTTTGCATTGGCAATTTGTCTGATTCGACCACATTGGCGTGAATTTGGTTCTACTTCAAGAAGGGAATCATTTTTTAGAACGTTGGATCATATAATTTCTCTGGTAAAGGTTCTTGTAGAACAAGGCGATCCATTTCCGATGCGGCTTTTAAATGTAAATTCGCTTCGTTGGATACTCGCAGGTTTTCTCCTTAGCGCGCTTGTTCTAAGCAATGCATACAAAAATACAAATGTTTACACAATGATAATTCCTAGGCAGCCACTTTTGTACGAAACGGTTAACCAAGTTTTGAATGACGGGCTAGCTTTATATACAAGAATGTTTAGTTTAGGATATTCTTCGCTAAAAATATGGTTCCCAAATGATCCATTACTTAATTTGTTTACGATTAATAATAACCATGCAATTAATAATGGATTTTTCCAAATATTTTCTGATGTTTCGTGGAGGTTATCTGGTTTGTATGATGAGTTGGAGCATATTCGCAAACACTCATCACTATATCCGTTAGCCAAAAGTCAAATAGAAAATTTTACTGCTGCCATAAATCCAATAATCAGAATAGGAGAGTACAACTTTCAGTCAAGCTCGCCGTCTGATAGCATATTAAAAACTGAATTCGTGGATATTTTTTCTAATTTGGAAACGGAGTGGTTCTTGAGTGACCTTAGAAAATGTCAAAGAGCTGCCTTCATATTACCAGAGTATTTATGTAGTAAATATGCAAAAATATTGAAATCTGAGGGGAAACGTTACATCTCAATTGGGTCACAGGTTCTTAATACAATGAATATAGTTGTTGATATTCAGGGATACGTACCATCGTATCTTTTAAGACGATTAAGATATTTAGAAGAATCCTACGTTGCAGTTTGGCGGTCAAATATCTTCCAGGACAAATATAATTTGACGAAAGAGGATGCATTGCCGCCAACACCAGTGACCATTGATGGAAATGTGATTGTAATATTTACAGTGCTGTTGATCGGAATTGCATTTTCGTTCGTGTGTTTTCTTATTGAGATAAGGAAGAAAATTTTATATGTACTGCGTGGAATTGTTTTTCAGGTTAAATTCAATTTACATTTATTAGTTAAATATTTTCTAAGTTTCCGAAAAAAGAAACAAGTAAATGTCCGGATTTTTATTCCTCGTTAACAATCACCGCTTTAGTAAATGCAGAGGAAGTCTAATTGGTGTGAATTAAAGCGACAACATAAATGTATATCAATAATCTTTAAATATTGATCATTGAATGCAGACTGAAATTGATTAGGAAATTGTACGTCCAAAGGAATCTTCATATTTAGGATAATGCAAATAACGCCGTGGTATTTTCCGTTTATATACAGTCAAGTTATTTGAAATGTCCACCTCAATTTAATACACAAAAACGAGAAATTTTTTACAAAATTGCGAGAAGTCTTCGGTCATTTACCAGTTTATGCTGAATGTGGTGTATAAAATAAAATCATTAAAAAGTATTTATAGAAAATGGCACTAAGATCAAAGTAACACACAATATTTATTGTATGGTATTAGCATGATAGTTGTGTGGTACTTGTGAATTTATTACAATATTACTTGGATTAGATTAATGCAGATATTTTTCAGTAATTATCTGTAATTTAACTGTAAATGGTAAACTAAAAGTGTATCAATCTATCAATACATATACATTTAGTTAGGCATACATACTTTTCAACTGAAATAAATTGAAAATGCGAAAAGTTACAATCATGTGTATCAAATATTATACGGTTAAAATCACAGTAGGGGAAGTAATAGGGAAAACATTATGCCGAGGGATGCTTTCTTAGTATTTAGCAGTGATGATTTGAGATAAGTTGATTCATAACCAATCCAAAAACCCGGTAAATCAGATTCTATTATTATATAATATAACAATCCGGCCTTAAAAATAAGTTCATGTGTATGCAATGTCGTAACAGTGTTATAATAATGTGACCTTAATGCATTTGATTCTTTAAGGTATACATAAGCTTCATTTGAGTAAATAACTTTATTACAAACTGAGAATCTGATAGATATTTATTCATAAATTATTGGTTAACGTTAGATTTATTATCATAACAAATAGTACTGAAATAAAAATCATAGTTGACAAAGATTTCATTATGGTCTTTTGAGCACTCACAAATTTATTACAACCATTGTCACTAATTTGGAAAATTCTGTAATTTACTTATAATTGGCTGAAAGAAATTTTTAATCTCTTCCTGAGCATAATCTTTGGCATTAGTTAGGCATCTCCGACATCTATCAAATTTAAAATCGTCAGGCCAGCAATCCATACCAGCATAATATTTTCCCCGCTTCAGCCTTCCACCAATATCAGACCAATCTCCATCTCTAATCAACTAATTCTTTTGCCCTATTGCGGCCTGCTTCAATTTCAAACTAAGATTGGCCAATTCTCACATTTCCTTGGCGATACCAATTTTCATATCTGCTCTAATTACGTACGCAACTTTGGCCACGGCCAAGTACACTGAAGAAAATGCCACTAGGTAAGGACTAGAAACTAGTTTATTTTTGCCAAACTGTATCGACTATCTTCAAAAAGAATTTTAGCTTCCTCACAAGTATGGATTGTAAAAGCCTACATCCATATTTCTGTGTACATGCTGGGTATCCGGTGAAAGTGTGCTTTCTAGTCTGTTTTTCACAATTTTTATTTTTGTCCCCATTTCACTCGCTGATGTCTCCGTAATAGCAGAATTGATCATACCTTTTATTTTGCTTTTTTAATTGTACAACCCAATCACGGAGGTTACAGCTTTTGCTAATATATCCGTTCCAGGCACAACAGATTTTATACCAGATGCAACAATCGTAGTTATTCCTCTTATAACCTTAATAATCCTTTCTGACACTTCCGAAACTTCACCTGAATTTATAGATAGGTTAAATATCACATCAATAAAGGATATAGGGGATCAATTATAACATGGGTGTGTATTTCTTGGAAGGACAAGTTTTAAAATAACGTTTATCATGTCCCTTGCGTTGGCCCATCAGCTACGTCACTGTAACTAATGGCATTTTTCTGGTGGTGTCGGTTTCCTCTACATTTATTCAGATACAATGTACGTTTTTTCCAGATTGTAATTTTTGTTTTCAGCTAAGAGTATTTCCACTGAGTCAATACGAAAGCATTTTATCATAATTTCATCTGTCTGCTTGGAAACTTTTCATAATTCATAATTATTATGCTTCCCTAAAAATATATCAAACACAAATATGAGACCAACCAAATTTAAAAATCTATCCTTTGAATGCATAAAACAATTTAAAGCAAAAAGAAAGAAATTCAAGTATGTTCACTTAACGAGCATAAAAAATCGATTGGTTGATACATCCCAGGAAAGAGTACAAGTTAATCTATAGAAAGCTAATATACTCGAATCTAATATGTGATATACTTACTTTCGTAAAACTATATTCTTATTAGACTCACAAAATTATCAATCCTCTCGTCGTGTTCGGTGACAAAAATTATTGACGTGCTTATTACTTTAATCATTTGTCAGAAAGACAGGAGAAGGCCAATACTCACCCACCGACACGCTAATCATGCCTCGGAATCTACAGCAATATAATATATTTAAATATTCGTGCATATATTCTTACTATGAACTGTATTTGAGCAGCTACTTCCACACTAGTCAATATGCTTGGTTAAAAACTTCGAATACATTTTTAATTGATTTCGGTATAAAACTGGATGAGATAAAATCGATACAAGTTGAATAAAAAATATCGATTCCTTACTACTGTACTTCCGTACTACTCTACTAAATCGATATTTAAAACCGTTAGTTGGCCAGTGTTCATATATGAATCCTACATGGTCTTTATATTTCACCGATGTGGAAATATATAAAGAATTATGTGAATACATTCAATCAAAAAATTCAAACAATCACTTTTTATAATTTTAGCATACTCGTTTTTCTACAAATAAGGGATTACTTTCATGTGCCAGAGCAAAGTATCAAAAGCGATTGCTATCATGCGCACGCTTGTGGGGGTGATACTATGGCCGTCCCTTTACCTTTTAGTAGCTATTTTCTCTGATTTAATCGCGGGAGAATTGTATGATGGCTTCTCAAAAAACTTTTTCCTTCACATTATTCCATACGACAACCGTTCGCTTTCGGAATTCAACGGGAACTATCCATTCTTTGTAACACCATTTAAAAACCACACATTGAACGATTCCGTGCTGCGAATACAATGTCCACAGTAAATCTGAGACCTATGTTACAACTTCTAGATAATGGAAATGATAAGTGTTTTGTAGTGATAGATATTCACAAGGATGCAGATATTGCATCTTTCCAATACCCTTTAGTTATAAGACAGTCCGTCCCGGCAATCTTGTGGAATAATTGGAACGGTCGCCACTTGAGCAAATTAGCTAAAAATAGACGTAATTACGAGATTATTTATTTGCCAAAAAGTTACCTAAGGAAATCTAACAGAAGCAAAGCAATACTAAATTCAGAATTTGGTTGTTCTAAAATTGCATTTAAATGCCCATCATCTTCCCAACAAATAGTGATGGATCGAAATCTTACTGACGGTCAGACGTGGATGTATGACATATGCACGCGATTTGACATTTTCCAAGTCTTAATGAGAAGCAAACCTTGGAGCTGTGAAATACAAATGTCATTATTTATGCCCCCACATCTGGGTGACAAATTCATGGCGCCACCAAAAGTGTTCCATAGGAATGTCATGGCTTTTAGAAATTACCCATTTCTATCACAGGAAATATTTCCGTTAGCTACTTCAGGTGCGTATGTGCACATTCTTGGACTGGAAAGCAACCTGGTGAGTTCATGGACTGAACCTATTTTGAGATATTTAATATTCAAGATGGCTGCGAAGCGTAGGCTGGAAGAATACGATTACTACAAGGATGATTGGTCACCAAGGACGATCCACTTGGAACATTTTGTAATACTAGTCTCTAAAGAAAAATATACTTATGAAGGGCACCCAAAGTCCATAATCACTGCAATTAAGCGAGCGATAGTTGTGCCGTATTATACATATCTCTCAACCGGGGTTTTGTATGACTCCAAGCTACTTCTTGAAACAGATAAATCAATTCCGTCGGAGCGGAAGGAACATGCTAGTCTTTGGGAAATTTACAAATATAAAATCTCAGAAAGATTTAATTGGATTTGGAATCAACTGCACCATTGCGGAAATCGATTAGTAGCGACGAGAAAGAAGGATTTCATTCGCAACTTTCCGTATAATAGTCCTCACGAAAAATTGTCCTATAAAATGTCATCACTGCTGCTGGTAGCCCTAAGAAATCATTCGATATATCTTAGATACGGTGCTTATTGTGTTAAAGGTAGTCCTGCAACGAAGCTCTATGGTAGCGACGCACTTCACTTTGAACCTCACACAACCATATACATATTCCCCATGAAACAAGCAGTGTCTCATCAATATTTTATGCACTACATAGATGAGCTCAACAAATTAGAATTTGTCAGTTGTGGAGGACTAGGGAAAGTGGAGGAAACGAAATTTCTGGAGTATTTTGCTGCATACGACTACAAAGCTTGGTTGTTTATTCTAGCAGTTTCTGTTATTGCTGCTCATATAATCAAGAGGACAATAACCAAACGTGTTTCGTCAGTACAAGATATATTTATAATGATCACGAAAGTTTTATTTGAACAGGGTGACCCCTTTCGACAAACCATGGTACGTAACGAAAAATTACGATGCTTGATTATATCCTTCCTTCTTGCTGCCATCGTTCTGAGTAACGGGTACAAGAATACTAATGTTTGCGATATGATATCACCTCGCAGTCTACAACCATACGAATCAGTAGCAGAGTTAATACAAGACAAGTTCACGGTACTTACCAGGTCAACGGAAATATTGTTTCATCTGATTAGACATAAGACGGCTTATGACAAACAAGAGCATTATTCTGAAGCTCATATCATTGAAGACACTCAATATGACAAAACCTGGTATAAAATTAGGTCCGAAGTTTTTGAGTTAAGGGAATTGCTGGTAGATAATTTTAAGAGTAGAACGAATGTCATCGAAATGGATTATCTCTATAATAATACATGGCTTCATCCCAGTTTATCAGCGTTAGCAACTAGTATTGTTAAGAAAATGCTGACTAGGAAAATAAAGATTGGACAGTTCGATATTTACTGGGATGTCACATTTAGAAAGTATTTTCGAACAGGAGAAAATAATAGGCTGTTTAGCTTTCTGAATAATTGCAACAAATCAGCCTTGGTTCTTCCGTCCTTCTCGACTAGAAGCGTGGCTCGTAGGGTTCAGAGATTAAACACAAATAAGAACGTATTTGTTGGCAAGGTGGCAGCATTGGATCTATCAATGGTGTTCAATATATTTGGGCCTGTACATCGAAATGTTATTAGGAGATTTGGTGCTGTAGTAGCCTCTGGAATTTTGGAATATTTGACAAGCTATTACACTAACAGCGTCAAGTTTGCTCCTATTCCGGGTGTAAGATACAATTCGAATAAGCCCGACATGGAAGAAAACGTGTCAATAATATTTTTCATTCTTCCGCTTGGTTTGACACTCTCTCTTGGTGTATTCTTAGTGGAGACAAAAATGATTATTGCCAAGTGTCTGTGGAATCACATTAGAAGCATTCCCAATGGAATGAAGAAGATTCTAGCATTATGCCGAATAAAAATACTGGCTTTGTTTTTAAGAGCTAACAATTTCTATAAACAGTTTAAGGACATGTGGACAATTTAAATAATATGGTAACACTAAGTGGTATGGTATGGTAGTATGTCCTTCAACGTGGTGGATTTCTTGAGATATCTAATGGTACTATAGCTCAATATTGTAAACTAATCTATGTTCATATTTTAATACTTTGCCGATCACTGCTTATGCAGGCACCCGCACTGTATGTAGATGTGGTGAATACAACACCAAAGTGTACATTCCTAATTTTAACCATGATAGAATGCACTATATTTAAACTCCGCAAATTACAAGATTTTATGATGAATGTGGGATGGATTAAAAATAATTATAAGATATCTTTAATTGATTAATCTTGATGATTTAATAAAAAAACAATATATCAATTATGTGTTTTACAATGAATGACATTTATTGAGCATTCCGTTATGTCGAAATTGTATGGCAAATATATGTTATATAGCATAAATATTCGTACATTTGCTTCAAATTTGTTAATTTATATGGACAATAATTTCCTAATCACCGTAATGATATATAGCGAAAAGCAAACAATGTATACAAAAACAGAATATGTGTGAAACAAGTTTATAAATTATTAAGTTTGAAACTCTCAATGAATTCTAAAATATTGTCCATGAATCTCTGTGTCATTAGGGAAAATATGTTATTTATTTCGGTTTCAGCGGCAAAACTAAAAGTGTCACCGTTCATTATACAAACAAAATACGGGCGTTTTTGTTCAAAAACATATGTATTTCTCTGCTTTAATGTCTACAACAAACATGACAATTTCGTATATTTGTGTGAATTGTCATTCAAAAATTTATTTATTTCACACCAGTTGACTCCAATTATCTCATATCAATTGTCAATATAATAAATAGCAATATCTATTACTTGCTACAGCAGAAGTTTCGTCCTATCATTAGCTTTCGTGACGTATCTTTCCTGTATATCGTAACAATCGATTCTTGTTACTTGGCTACAAAACCACTCGGAAAATATAATCATCAGTAATTAAGCCAAATATAACAAATCATAAGTGTCGCAAACCAACAAAAATTAATCATTTCGTAATATGTATATACAAATCTATTTTGCAACTTAAATAAATACATTGATGATGTAAATACATCAAGTGTATAATGATTAATTACCCAGAGTAATTTACTATTACCCAGAGTAATTTACTATTACCCAGAGTAATTTACTCTGATTTATTAACAGATTGAAAGATTTGATACATACTGGGAGGCCGCTTTTGAAAAATACTTTCGAGCGGCGGAGAATAATGTTTTGTTTACATTTTTGAAGTTGCAACAAATCGGCATTGGTAATTCCATCCTCTTTATCAAATATTATCACCCGTAAATTACACAGAGTAAACAGAAAAGAAAACGTATTTGTTGGCATGTTAGCATCATTAAATAAATCAATGCAGTCAACGGTGTTTAATATATTTGGGTCTGTACATCAGAATGTTATTAGGAGGTTTAAAGCTGTAGCTGCATCGGATATTTGGGAATATTGGACACATTATTACATTGATATCCTCAAGTTTAATCCCGTTGCGGATATTAACTCCAGTTTTAATAAGCCGGACATGAAAGGAATTATCTTAATAATATTTATTTTTCTGTTGGTCCGTTTGGTCATAGCTTATTTTGTATTCTTACTGGAGACGCGAAAAAAGACTGACAGGTCCTTGCTGAAGGATATTCAAAACGGTTTTAGTTTTGCCAAGAACGTTCTAGTTTCAAAAACGAATGACGTTTATGCAAAATTTAATGAAATACAAGAATATATAAGCAATATTGTAGCACTAGTTCTACACGGTTTTGTTGTGAAGAATACATCAAATTGATAATTGAATGCGGACTTAAGTATTTATTGAAAGTGGTACGATTATCAATGTCGATGAATCAATACAACACACAATATTGCTTTTATTTGCTACATCAGCAGGTGGCTTGTGATTGTTGGCAAGCGGCTCTTGTGATCCACACACACAAGGTTACTTGGAAATCTAAAAACTAATCAGTAACTATCTATAATCTAACTGTACATGGTAAATTCAAAGTGTATCAATCTATCAATATCATATATACCTATACATTTCGTGATTCATAAATACTTTTAACCTGAAATACTGAATTGAAAATGTATGAATTATAAAGTCATAATCACACGTATAAGATGTTATAAGATCAAAATGACAGATAGGAAAAGGGAAAAAACATTATGCTGAGAGTTGCGTGTTGCTTGCTTCAAATTGCAGTAATAGTTTGACATAAGCTGATTCATATGTACCTAGTCCAAAAATCCACCAACGATGATGCTTTTATATGATATAACGAACATGATTTAACATGTATGCATTGTGGTAGCAGTGTTTTAATTGGGTGAACGCAATGCATTTTTGATTCTTTGTGGCTTATATGGGCTTTATTCATGTAAATAACTTCAATAAAAAATACTAAAGTGATAAAGATTAACTCATAAATTATTGGCTAATGTTAGCTTTATTATCAAAACAAACAATATTGGAATAATAAATAACACGGGATTTCAAGTGGTAATTTATAATTTCAAGAAATAATAAATATCAATGTAAATTGCAAAAATTTTATTATGGTCGTTTCAACATTCAAGAATTTAATGAAACCATTGTCACTAATTTGGAAAATTCTGTAATTTATTAATTATCGACTGAAAGAAATTTTCAATCTCTTGCTCAGCATAATCTTTTGCATTAGCTAGGCATCTCTGACACCTATCAAATTTAAAATCGTCAGGCCAGCAATCCATACCTGCGTAATATTTTCCCCTTTTCAGCCTTCCACCAATATCAGACCAATCTCCATCTCTAATCAACTCATTCTTTTGCGCTATGGCTGCGTCTTTGAATTTTAAATTAAGACTAGCCAACTCTTTATCGTTATCGCTTTTGATAATATATCCGCTCCAGGCACAGTGGATTTTATACCGGATCCAACTACAGTAGTTATTGCGCTGATTACCTTAATAATATTTTTTGACACTTCAGAAACCTCACCATGAGTTTATAGACTCACTGAATACCACGTTAATATGACAGGCGTAGTCGTTTTCATCTCGGTCACAGCTGCTCATGGAACGGACGGCATATTTAAATATTCCAACATCTGACATAGAATAGTGTACATCCATAAAGCTTCCCGTGCAGTCTTTTTCATCGTACATCCTTACACAAGAAGTCTGAGTACCCAAGGATCTTAGACGAGCGTCTCCATGCCACCGGAAATCATGCCATCTTGTTCTCCTCCAGTATGAGTTGAGTTTCACACACTCATTGTTTCTCGCTTTTATGCATTGGGCAGTTCCTTCAAAGTCCTCATCGTCATAAATTGTGGCACAAGCCTTCATTCCATTGCAGTCAGTATTGCTGCACTTTTTGTACTCATCTGACTGTACTGAATATGGGCAAGATAAAATAAAAACATTACCAACATTGAAACAAATTCGAAAAAAATTGTTACATTTCTTTGAAAATAGTTTTGTTTAAATTTGTATTACCCGATAGAAATAGTGTTGAAAATATTACGAGCAGTCTCAAAAATCTGTTAAACATTTTTAGCCAAGTTGCAAAACTGCTGAGTGATTGTTATAAATAATAATGTTTCGAGTCTTTGGTAGGTCAGCGTCACTCTGAAACACATTTTGTTGATGGTGTTTTATTATATATGCAGCGTATTGAGAAAGGCAGCTAGGCAATGAGATATGACCGTTCCTTGGCATTCAGTAGAAAACACATTATTAGTTTACGTCGTAAGAGGAATTAAAAATGATTAGCTCCAAATGATTTAAATTGAACAGAGCTCGTATTCATAACTACTCGGTAAGCGAAGAGATGTTATATTTTTTCAGATTACTTGGTAAAGCATACTTAATAATATGACCTACGATAACCTACAAGATCATCATTTATTTTACTGATTCATTAAATTATCTATGTGTGTTATTATTAAAAATCATATACAGCAATATAATAAGTGATCATTAACTGTGTGTGATATAAAATAAAATGTTATTCTGAAAGAAAGATAAACTTTAAAAATTATTTATGAATGTCACTTGACCCTACCTAGAAAATCTGTAAAAATCAGATTTTGTCAATGAATTGACAATACTAACTTGTTGTTCTTTATGTTCAAATTCATCTCGATAGGATATCACTCATTGGGTAAAAAGTAACATTCCAATGTATTCATGATTGCAAAAAAAGTTTTTTCTTAAAATCAGAAGAACCGACTTTATTTTTTATAATGCTTCCACTTCCAAAATCCATGCCTGGAATATTTGTCAGATTACATTTTGGAAACGTGCTCGTATGCAATAACATCAAATTATCAATGAACTGAATGCAGAATTACTATTAGATGCAGATGCACAAAATATAATGCTTACTATTTTATCTCCTATAAAAATACAAACATTTTATGGCATAAAAATATTTACTTATTTTCAATAACAAAAGCAGAGTTGTATGTAGGTATAGGTATGCATATGCAATGTTCCTTAAAAAATTACAGTAACTAAAATAAAATTAGTTCCTATTTACCATTTTTGAAACTGTCAGAAAATAATCTGTTTATTTTTGCATCCAACAGCCTTTTCCATGAAACATGCCTTACATTTAGTCAAAAAACAAAATTAAATATAGAATGTCAATTAACAACATAATGGATACCTCATAAAAATCCAGCAGGAAATAAATTGATCAGCTAAATATTACCGTGCCTTACAAAATACATAATAGTATTTGAAAAATCTATGTTGACTTCAAACTAATGTAAAAACGCCAACTAGTCAGTTTATGGAATCCCGTCCAATATTACTGCCCCAGTTATCCAATAGAACTAACACAGCAGCGGGTTCCAGATATACATCCGGTGCCAGACACACTCCTAAACCCGAAAGGGCAAAAAGGGCCGTTCCAACAAACCCCTCTTTGTTCCTGACAAGTTAATCCGTAGACAAGATCTTCGAGAAAGAGGAAGCCAAAATTATATCATGTGATAATATTTTTACTCAACTTACTGAAATTTGTTCTAGGAAATACAAATCTTCGCTACAAATATAGTTCTTACCGGCTTCAAGAAACGTCACAGCCAAAAAAAGGTACGCGAGAAAAATTACAAAGTTTCCTCTGAAAGCCATTTTGACGACTCTATTTCTCAAAATGTGTAAATGCCGGGGCTGTTTTTGCGATTCACTTACTATGTGAAACCTTTTCAAATAACTGACGATTGAAGCGAGTGACCAAGCTAATTTATACTAAGCCCAATTAGGAAGTAATTACAATTCCGCATTAGTCTAACCTGAATAAATAATTTAATACCAATAAACTCTAAATTTCATGTGATTGAATATATAGAACATACGGTCTACTTTCGGCGCATTCGTCCGCTTCTAAAGGCATTTATAATAACGTCGTTTTGGGGGCTGCAAGACAGCTAAATTATCCAAGAATAGCCTGCCTTGATTGCAATCCATTTCAAATAAAAAGCTTCATCATAAAGCCACAGAGTCAATTACAATAATTATTATTTATTATTGCAACAACAACCCGATGTCATTTTATCCAAACCATGTTGTTACGATGCAGGTGAGTCTCTCTTGTTTGCATATATGAGTTACAATTGCGATATAATTCCATTCAAGTGGTAATACTCCAGATGTGCGAATTTTATGTTCGCTAGTTTCAAAACGCTTTTGATGCGACCTAAATTACATTGATTTTTGATACATCCGTGATTGTTGGTCATATTTATTCATAAAATGTTTTCATTTCGTATTATTGCTCTCTCATTATAACTAAACCAATATTACACATGATCGATTTGCCTTCTCCGGAAAGTTGCTGTAAAATCAGCAAAAATGTGAGATGCATAAGTACAAGTATTACTAAATTTTCACTCTTATTAATAATTTATATCCTTTAATTCAAAAACATTGTTTGGAAATTGTGTCGGTAGATTATATGTTTGCTCGCTGCAAGATTGATCTCAATAAATGTATGTATTTGGATTTGTCGGAAACGCAAAATCCATATGCTAACCTACAAAGTAACAGATAAATTGCTTCAAATCGAACGGGAATATTTTTAATCAAGCAAAAATTCAATATTCTTCTACTTTGTAATGAAATCTTTCATTTGAAAGCGGTGCAAGTCAAATATTAAATCTTTCAAAGTAGTTCATTTTTTACTCGGATTTGTACAGAAGCTTACATCATACATGAAATTTTTGCAAGTAGATCAGGACAAGAACTTTAGCACTACATACATACATAATTCATAATTTAGAACTTATTGTTATATGTATATGTTAATTTTTCCATTGGATTTGTACTTATATATTATGGATTAAGACACTTCCCATTGCGTCTGGTTTAAATTATCATGCTGAATGTTAGCTGCAGCTATCAGTAACTTCTTTCAGTTTCATCTATATAATTGAACTCTATAAGCCGCTCTTCTAACGTCTTTACATTTTTTAAAGGCATTACAAGCAACGACAGGACAAAGTTTCGTATTTTTGCGTACTTTCTATATGTGATATGACATCTTGAAGCACGTAACGACATTATTTATGTAACTGCAACTACTTCAAATGGACACACTACTACTACTAGATTTTTTTCCACAGTCACCGTCCACTGCTTAAGTGGCAAGTTCCAACGAAACAGATGTTCTAACAGAACGTGATACTAATTCCACATGATGCACAATATTCACCAGCAGCAGTCCAATTCTGCGGGAAATATTCAGCATGTAAATACTAAATTATGCGTGACATTAACACAACTGAATTTAATAGTTTTTGCTCTCTAGTATGGACCTTGCTATGCAATATATGATTATCCGTAAAGAGATTCCAAATTGCATTCTATTTCAAGTAATGCGTAACAATTCCTAAAGAAAAAAATGCGTAGTAGCTTAAATTATGTGTATGATCGACTCATAGAATAAAATCATCTATATAGAACTATTAAGTTAACTGTCGTTTCTTGTAAAATGCAACGTCAAAAAACGTATAAATGGGTTAATATCTGCCACAAATACGTACATCAATACCCATTAATAACTTATCATCCTATCTAATTCCTACAATATTACTTAAGCTTTTTAATAAATGTCATCATGTGTGCTTACGTACTTTATCCAAGCACAAATGACATCAGCGCTTATCACTATTTTTGCATTTGGAAACTCGCTGGATTCCGTCATGGCTACGATATCATTTACCTGAGTGATATTTATAATTTATCTGTTATCACCCTGCAGCTATTGTAAATCATCTATAAAAGTTTCATCAGCCATACACATTACAATATTATGTCCTCATCTTACCTACTATATTTGCCAAATTCATAAATTTAGTCAACGTTCTTTTCAGCACAACGATCGCAATACGCTCTGTACTTATCGCGTAAATCATTTTTGACACCTCAGTGAATGGAAAAAAAATTAAGAATGGACAGTGTTCGAATTAGAACGATTCTGCCAGAAAATGTAAGTTTGTTTTTTTTGTGCAGAAGAATCTTATTTATTTACTCTTGTTAGAAAATAATGAGTGATGCTCTCGTTTGCATTTGTCAGACAAAAAGGGTCATTGCAAGCGTACCTATCTGTATGTAGTCATGAAGCCAATGAGAGAGAAAATCAGCCGTTAACACAGATAGGTATTCTCGCAATGAGCCTTCAGCCTGAAAATGAAAAAAATATTTTATCACTCTTTCATGCCCAACGACTGTAAATAGTCTTTCGGTTTAAAGAAATACTGAATCGAACATGTACCTTCTTAATATGATAGATCTGGCGCCAAATTGTTGATGAAATTGAGGATCCAGTGGACTTAGAAAGCTTAAATAACTCGTCATCATATTTCAGGCACTTTCTTCATTCGAGGAAGGTTTTATTCCTTTTCCCAAAAGTTTTTCAAATTTTGGTGGAAAATCATGCGGAAGATTCATCAAAGCAAGATGAAAGTACCAAGGAACAAAACTATAACACAAACACCGGCAAAATTCCAATTGAATATCTTCACCTTCGTTCAGTTTGTCGCCAATGGAAACACGCAATTGAAATTTACTATCATCAACAACTCTTCCGTCATATCCGACGAGGAAATAT
This sequence comes from Coecobrya sp. COE2, assembly GCA_027743765.1. Classification (NCBI taxonomy): domain Eukaryota; kingdom Metazoa; phylum Arthropoda; class Collembola; order Entomobryomorpha; family Entomobryidae; genus Coecobrya; species Coecobrya sp. COE2. The sequence continues at coordinate 15,609 of JAHZMV010003618.1, forward strand.
TTACCAATGGATATCCCACCTATACTACGTGGAGGATGTTCACCAATATGGGGAACACTTTGTTACCACCACTGGTCCTAGTAACGGCAAGATAATTCACGTTCCGTTTTATTCCCGGACAATTTCGGTAACACTCTATGAAAATCATGGACGAGAATGTGACGAAGGTAAACAGTTTCTAATGGAATTAACTAGTGTATTGCAAACATATGGACATCACATCTGGAATGTTAGCATTATTTTCAAGGACGCACATCATTGGTGTATTTTCTATTCATGGATGTTAACGTTGTTAAGCCTAATGCCAAACTTGAAGACAATTCGCATTGATCGAGAATACTGTGATGGATGGGTTGACAATGTTGCCGGGTTATTATCCATGATAAATTATTATCCAATTCCAACATTCGAAAACTTGCATTTCTTAAGCTTCCGCGGGTTAACGGAAGAAATTGCCGAAGAATTACTTCGAAAGAATTCACACATTCCCAGTTTAAATTTGGGACATAACCAGTACAATCGTTTTCTGCCTACTGTACCCTTATCAAATTTGGTGGATCTTTCAATGAAAATTAAAGGTTCCGAGGACATAGGAATGTTGCAGTGTCCTCAAGTCAAATGGAAGGTTTCTAAACTTTATATTTGTATTTCAGATACATTCATTGATTTTTGTGATCTTTTTAATACACTTGAAAACAAATGGGCGGCAACTTTAACTCGCCTAAAGATTGACTTTGCGCCGTTGTCATCAATGATTGATCGGCTACGCATTCGAAGTCTGTGTGCTTCTCTAAGATTGAATCTTTGGCGGTTAAATCACCTTAGCCTCAACCTTTCGCACTTTACTTCCATGGATTTCATTCTACCCATGCCACCAAGTCTGGAAAGTTTGAGTCTTTATTTTTCATGCAGTTATGATGAAATCGGTTACGACACGTTGCTGGCACTGGAATGGGAATCAAGAGGAATGATCAAGTTGCTAAGTGGATTGGATCGAATTTATAACTCCAACGTTTGGGTACTACTTCCAAAATTGCGACAGATTTATTGTAAATTCGATACATCTGTTGGAGGGAAAGAATCGTTTGTGCATACGAGACAAAATGTGTACAATAATTTGCATTTATAATAATTACTAATAATTTTCAGATTTATTTTGTGATATTCTATCAATATTTGCAATGAATTTTAAAGTTAGTGGGACATGTCACATAAACAATATTTATTTCAATGTAGCATAAATTATGAATATGTTTAGCACACAAAATAGAAACATAGCCACACAGTTTTGTTAGAAAATCACTATTTCTTGGAAAGTACAACTTAATAAATTTTCATAAATGCAATAATTAGTTTTAGGCTTTTGTTTGTTATAAAGTCTATTACGACAACTTTCCTGTAAACAATCATTACTCTAATTAATTGAAAACAATTTATCTCTGCAAAACGAATTAATGTATATGAATAATTTATAATATACATATACATATATACTTCAACGTTATATAAAATGATCATTGAGGTTGGTCAATCTACCATGACAAGCATGATGGGCATATTTATCAGTGTTTTTTTATTTTTGGGAATTCTCGTATGTGTTGCATAGATTAGATATCAGCTACGTGCGTCATATTTTGTTTCAACACCTTTCCATGTCTTACAACACATCCATAACGGTTTCATCAGCCAAACGAGCAGGTATATTTAAATGCTCTCCTTTTTCGCCAGCGTAGGAAATGTCATCGATCATTTACAACACAGCTGGGGTCTGTGAAATAATTAAGTTGTGTAAATCAAAAGCAATAAAATTTGCTCTATTGAGTGGAAAACATTTTCAGAATGGACTCTGTAAAACTAACTACAATACTCCCAGAAGATGTAAGAAAGACTTTTTTGTATAAAAAAATATATAATTAAATATTAAATATTGTTTTAACGAATCTTACATGATTTGTCTTAATTGAACAGGCGTGGGTCCTAATTTTTGACCATGTTGAC
>JAHZMV010003619.1:0-14040 GCA_027743765.1 Coecobrya sp. COE2
CCCTTGCCAGTTAAATGGTGACAATAAGGAAAATGCGTTCGAGTTGCTTACAAGTTTCTTTTGCCGATGGACAAAAACAGAATAGCGTATTCCGAAAAACTGACCACCATTGTTGATCAGATTTAACCGGAACAAAGATGAATCGCAACTAATTTGTTTGCTGAAGGTGACATAGTATCGAACGTTGAAACAGGCATCTAATGTGCAATTATACGCCCATTCAAAAAAACTGAAAATACACTGATTGATAGAAATGTAGTGATTTAAGCTACCATAGACTTGAAGGTATTCATATGGACAGGAAACATCGTAATTCCGTCGGCCAAATTTAACCTTATCCAATTTCTCTTTTAACCTGCTGAGGGATTTAGTTTGGTCGATTATGGTTAGTGGAATATTCAATTCTGGGTGAGAATTTCCAAAAATAACACATTTGAGGCATACTTCAAAGATTGAGCGGGTTACGGTTGTAAGTAGAAATATTCTCGATGTTACGGTCTCTTTGAGATTTACTTGAACAAAGTTTTCAAGATGATTTGACCATTCCATTGTAGATACAGGGATAAAGACATAAGTAGGAAAATAATTCATTTCAAACGGATCAGAGGTGTCGGCCTTAAAGTAGGTATCATTATGTTTAACAACTGGAATCTGAACTGTGCAAGAATCTGAGTACCGTAATTTGCTAATGGCTTTTGAAACGAAGAAAGTAATATTTTGGATGCCACGTTCCCACCGTTTCAGTTTTGCCGATTTGGTTTGTGCTGTTGTCTGTACACTAATACAAAAACGGCTTTCTAGATTTCTATGGTGGCAGAATTTTGAGAAGCTTTCATGCAAATCCAGCCATGTTGTTGATTTACGTACCAAGTGAAATGTACATGGGAGGAATAGCTGAATAAAATTCCAGTGCTGAGAAAATTGCTGGATTTCTCTTGTCCTTAAGAACGCTAGTAGATTAGTGGGTTCTGTTGGTTGAAGAAGGAATACTGAAATCAGTACCGAGTAAAATTTATATACTGACGGCATTCTAATGTTCAAAATTATTTTTAGTTTTTCAAGATAGAAAACGTATGACTGGAATGTAGTAACACCGGGATAGTATTAAATATGAAAATATTAATATCTGTCCAGTCAACTTTGAAAACGTACACGTAGAATAAAAAAACACCACAAGATTGATGAGTGTGTAATTTGAGTGCTTTCACAATAGCAAACATTGCCATTATTGTTAATTTACTGTTTAGATAGTGAGAAATAGGGAGAACGTTACAACTGTATTTGCCAAGTAGACTGAAGTGTTATTTTTAATTGAATGAATCACTTCATACTATAGTTAGTTAGTCATGATGAGTCACAACATTTCGCAACAATATTTTATATGATTTTTTTCTGTTGACTAAGTTCAGGAGCACAGTATCACACAATCAAAGTGTAATGCAAGTGGAGAGGAATTGTTATTATTACATATAATATTTATTATAGCGTAAAGTGTTCAATCTAAATTTGTTAAATAGATTTTATATATTTATATTATTGAAATACTTGACTAATACATCATATTTACACAAAACTGGCTATTATAAGAGGGTAATAAAAATAGGCTTAAAAAGAAGGATGGTTGTGACTGCAGGGATATATATTTCTTTATCAGGAAGGCGATCAACACTCTACAAAACATACTTTCTTTCTGTTAGATAGACATAAACTAATGGCAAATTCGTTAAAAAAATTGAGTCTTAAATACCAATACGTGACAACGTGACATTCAATTCATCGTTAGTCGAACTATGTATTAGTAATTTGATAGATAAATCAGATTAATAAAACTAGTATTAAAAATATGCATGAATGCGAAATTACAAGCTATCTTGCGCGATATCCGAAGTAGTTTATTATCTTCCATCATTCATATTATGAAGTTTTTATTTATGCACTGATTTTTATTTTTATTGTAATTACCTACATTATATAAATAAAAAATAATTTGATAAACCTATCCAATAAAAAGACTGATTGTGTCAATCCCATTTCAGGATGCCAAATAAAATACCGTGACCGCTTTCGTTTTTATACTTAATAATTCTAGTTGGCCAAACGCATTATATATTTTGCGCACAGGTTATGGTGCAGATAAAATAGTCTATACTACCCATATTTTTATACCTTAGAAACGAGTCGACCATGTAGCTTATCTTGTCTCTGCATTAAGTAAATACCTGATTAATCATTTAAAAAATTATTTTATATAAGAGTTAACCATCAGTTTGTAGTAGTGCTGCCATAGCAACCACGACAATATTCATAATTTACTAGTAGATCTGCACTAGGATATTTGAGGTCAATATAGTCTAGATCGATGCAGAAAATTATTTACTGTTAAACCACTAGCGGCAGTAGTCAAGCTTAAAGGTGTGGCTTTGGTTTAATAGGTAGCAATGAGTGGATAATATGAATAATTTAATAGAGGTTTCTCTCCAACTTGCATGATTGCATCGATCCACCAAAAGAAAAGAATATTTATTACAGTCCGCATATAGAAACTCTATAGCTACGTGTGTTTGATTTTTTACAAAGAAAATTCGTTATATTGGAATTGAAAATGGTGGCAGTATTCTGGAATATTCTGGTTATCGTTACTGCACTACGATTCCAACCAGTAACTTCTGATGAAGATAAGATTGACCAACCGTTTGTTCTAACCTCAATCCTTTCCCCTTTTCGTTCCTGTTTGATTCATTTAGTTGAGTATGAATTTCAGAAGCCACCTCACCTGAGCAAATCATTCGATACCTTAAGTTATACTCCACCTGGTCAGTTAATCCAGCAACTAGACTACATTCCTGTGATACGTTCTACGCACAAATGGAAATACGTCAACTCTTACTTCCTTCCTCATTCAATTTTATGCAATGGAGATTATTATAATCTCGATTACAAAAAATCTGGTTTCTTTTCCCGAGTTCATATTCCTGCGAATCTACCATGTTCAATTCAAATTCACATTATACTCTGTCAATACTGGACTTTCCATTTGAGCGATGACCTACCAAGTGCAAGATTTATTGTGCCGACCTCCTTTAAAGATCCAATTTATGGATATGCTTCCTCATCCTCAGGTGTTCTGCAAAGTATCACGAACGTTCAGAGTATAAAAGAGATAAAAAAGATTTTTCACCCTCATACATTCAAAGTAGGGCTGTTTCAAGCTCTTGTTACTAGAAACATTTTGTTCGAAAACTGGCTACATTGGAGCTCATTATGCGACACTCCCAAATTTGAAAGGGATGATTTCAATCATCCCAAATGGATATCAAATAATAATATCAAACTAATTTACATAAAACATGTTAAACCGTACTTGGTTGGAGTTCGTCTAAGCCATCAGGCGAGTAGGCGGAGTGGACATTTCTTCAGTGAACTGTATTTGCTTCAGGTACCTAAATTTAAACTGACAATGAAGGAAATTTTGATGACGCTTGATAGCGCCTTAAGTAAGTCGTCCTTCCTTTTAGTAGACAGAACGCCCATAAATGGAAAAAGGTTTATGATGGGGCATCCTTCAAAATATATGACGAGGTTACACTCAAGAACTATGGAGAAAAGTCTTGTGTGTACATTGGCTGGTTTCGCAATTCCATTAAGTAGTAACATTTCCTGTTTGCATGACAAGTCTCAAGAGAAATTTGCAGATGAATTCTTTACTAATGTAAGGCTCACAGAGATATCGGTGATAATTACGAAAATGGGAATGTTTCCATTTGCACAAGACTTTGATATCGCTTTCCTTACTTGTGCTGGCGCAGAAGTTGGGAGTTTATCCGTCAGGGATTTTTTCAATATATTTGATATCTACATTTGGATTTGGTTAGCCATAACGTGCCTAGCTACAGGTCTACTATTAAGGTATATAAAATACGCATTTCCAGAGATGAGCCGAGAGATGAGATATTTAGACGAGATTATGTTTCCTGTTTGTATTTTGTTAGAAAAGGGCACGAATGTAGCAGAATTTTGTGTGTTTAACGAAGAACGGAGAAAGGTGTGGCTGGTGTTAATTGCAGTAGTGCCAGCCTGGCTGCTCATGAGTGTCGTGTTAAGTACGGCGTACAGAGGAGAAAACATAACCAATTTGTACGCGCCCATGAGACCAGTTTTAGTTGACACTTGGGAAAAAGTCGTACATGGAAATTTTACAATATATTCGCCAAATACTTGGACCATTCCAATGTCACGAATCGTACCAGCTCAGCTTGTATGGTTGGGTAAGATATTTCAGAACCATCTCTGGAGCATGTATCCTACTATGTTTGCTACATTAAATTTACATATTCCAGTCTTGCACCAAAGCCAATATAAGACAAGATATAATCCTGAGCTAGCATTTCCAATTGTGCAGCTATTAATGGGGATCAGTACGAACGTAGTAAATAAAAGTGTAAGCATTTTGAAAGAGGTTGGAAAACGTTTATACTTTCCTGTGGAGAATGATGAAATTGAAAAGGCCAACGGAACAGACTTTTTTATTGATAAGATTAGTGACTGCAATCAGAGCGCATTTGCCACAACAAAGGAAGAAATTAACCTGTTAAGAAATTCATTAATTTTACGGTTGTATCAAAATGGTAAATCTAAGAAGAAGTCAGCAGTAAACTGGAAACATGTTAGCGTTAGTAGCCAGCCGCTGTATGCACAGAAGATGGGATTGACCGTTTCCAAAATTCCATGGTCAACTGAGCTAGCCTTGAGAAGGTTTCGCAGTATTGATGAGTCTGGCACGGGAATGAAGCTTATGGAGTGGAGGGAATGGTTACTGACCTTTCAGGAACGAGCAAAAGTACAGGCAATCTTGGATGAAGACCGGGTGAAAATTATTGAGCTTAGTGATAATGTCATGGTTGTGTTTATGGGTTTTATTGGAATTTTATCTTTGAGCGTAATATCATTTGGCGGTGAACACTTAAGGAATAGAGACAATGTCGTCTCGGAGTTGTCTGGAAAAGGAATACGGTTGTTACAAATTGGTTTTAAACGACGAACTGCATCTGTTATAGAAATTGTGTATTCAAGAGTCAGAAAGGGAATAAATTCTGCAAGACAATCTTTGGCATTATAGATGTCTGACAAAAGCACTTTAATTATAGTAAATATTCCTGTAGTTTCACCTGTGTGAAAAATAAATTTCAATTAATAATGCTATAATATGTTACTAGTTAATTGCAAACTGCTTCCAGTAAATTCTAAAAGTTAAATATCACTATACATTTGACCAAACAAACAATCTTCAAAATAATTCTGAATTATTACACTGGTACTACAACAGATACATGAATTGTTCGATTTCTTATGTATTAGCATTAAGTAATTTAAGGCGTAAATTGTGCAATGATGCACTTTCATAAAAGTAATGTCAACCTTATACTTATTTCTACATCTTTCTTAATTTCACGATGTAATATTTATGTGACTGTTTCTTTGTACCTTTCTTATTAACCTGTTTCACGCCACCTAACAATTTTATCTTTAATTATATTAATCAGTAATTGAAGAAGCTTAACTAGAACACAAATTGTTTCGTTCGATGCTGTTCGTACAATTATATTCCCAATCAAGAAATTGGTAGACACAGTTTTGTAATTTAAGAGCATACCGTGCCATGGGACTTTTTCTGAAAAGCTCGTATGGGCAAAGCGGGTCCACATTACCTCGGCCAAGATTAGGATCCTCGAGGATCTCTAATAACTTTGAAATTGAATTAGTTTTATTTGGATATTTAAATTCAACCAACGTAGTGTTTGCAGTTTTTGATCCGAGCGTGCGCTTTTTATTTGCGAGACATTTCACGCAGGCTCCATATATTGAATTATTTACAGAGCTTAGAAAAAACACTCTCGGTGTCACAAGATTAGGGTTTCCGGCCTGAACGAAATATGTCGCGTCAGCTGTCCATATACGTGGAGGCACAGGAATTATTACATAATTTGGAACGAAATGTACTGTGTATGGAAAATCTAAATAAACATGATTATCATTGTAATTAATAGCTGGTAGCTGAAGAATACAGAAATCGGAATACTTTATTCGTTTAAACGAGTTAAGAAAAAAGAAAGTAATATCTTGTATTCTCCCTTCAACCCAGGCATTGTTTATTGTTTTATTTTCCAAAGTATGTACGCTAATACAGTTTGTACTTCCTAGGTTCTGAGTGGAACAGAATTCTTGAATGCTATAGTAAAAATCCAGCCAATCGGTTTGGTTACGAGAATAGTGAAAAGTGCAAGAAAGAAATAAGCGAATAAAGTCCCAGTTTTTATTAAACTGCCGTATTTCGTTTAATTGTGTAAAGTAATCAAGATCCTTAGAACTGATTTGGTGAACTACTAATATCAATATCATTGCTGGGAAGATTTTTCTAGTAGCCATATCGTTGTTTTAGGTCATTCAAGAAAACTAATCCTAATTTATTACCAATTTATTACGGTATTTCAATTTGTAAGGTTAGCAAATTTGCTTCATTCCGCATTTCAATTTTTATATTTTTATTGAAAACAATTGACGATATTTAGTCTTGTTACAAGTCAATTAATTAACTCCAGAAACTTTTACAAGGCGATGAAATATATAATAAACTGAAACTAGGGGAGGGTATTATTTTCACTTTCCTACAAATTATAATTATAATTCCATCATTATATGTTGCATGTTTAATTACTAATGGAACCCATGAATAATATAAAGTAAAACATTTATTATTTACAAAGTAATAAAAATTATTTCAAGTTGGGAATGGTCATTAATTATAAGTAATAATATGAAAAGTAAGTAAGTATTTCACTTGAGATGTTTACAGACATAGTTTTCAGTTTATTTTATATTATATTCTAGTAGTTCGCAACCCAGAATTTTCAAGTATTCAGAATAAATGGATTGTGAAATGTTTTCAATATAGAATAGGACTTTAGCTGTAGGACGTGTAACAGAATCACAAATGTTTCATTCTACTTCCATAACTACTGCTAATCTTGAAAATGTCAGATTATTAAATAATATAAGTACCAAATAGTACTGTAGAAAAATTAGTTTGAACTAATTATTTTGTATATTACAATTTTGGATTCACATATGGCTGTTAATTAACTTTCTAACAGGTCAGCTTGCTAAAGTTTAGGAAATTATGCTTTACGGACAAATGCATAGACGGTATTTGATTTCACGTTTCTCGTATCACTTAACATGCATTTTTTTACAATTTTACTTAATATAAATTTTTCATTGAATCATAAAATGTTCATCGTATTTATGCTTAAAACTTGAATGCGATGTGAGTTTCGGAATATTCTACTATAAATAGAGTCGATTTGTTGGAACCAAATAAATAAAAGGCATTTGCTCGACTAATTTATGACCGTTACAATTTGGCATCCTATGTTTAAAAAATTGTATTAAGTTAAAACATTTTATGTTTGTTTATATCTTCCCTACCAACCTATATCAAGCTGCTTAATAATTTATTTATTTTTATAAAAGTCAAACTCCCAAATAAAGTAGAGTAGTGAAACGCAGACTAAAATTGCATACAGTAACCACACCGCCATTAAATCAGAAAAGTTTGCCAATTGTTCCTCATGCACAGTTGTTATACAGTCTTTCCTGAACATATGAAAACAGTTATAATGAATCCAAAGTCTCAAAGATTGATTCCTAACCATAACATCCTTTTGTGTTCGGTAGTACTCGTCAATGAAGAGGTCCATTTCGTCAACAATGCTGTAATAATCTTCAAAATATTCTTGTAAACTGAGAATACCCGATTCAATTAATCCTCCCAATGTCTTTTCAAAGGATTCCTGGAAAACGGATCTGCTGAGAAGTCTCCATACATTCAAACTTATGAAAATTCCAGTTTCCTTTCCCTCAATAATATAGAAGTCGTTTTGCAAATGGAGGTGTAGTTTGAGCTGGAATTCAAATTTTCGGCTTTTCCGATCCGTTGTATAAAGTAGAACTAACCGGTGAGATTCAGTATTTTATGCAATCCATTTCATTTGAGTTGTCCCTGTCATTTGTGTACAGACAATCATCTGATGATACAATGGGCGAAGGCAGACGAACATCATAGTTGAATGTTCCTAGTGACCTTCGTGTCAGCTCACACTCTGGCGGGCTGTGTATAGTTGATATGGATTGGCTGTCATACTCCGTACAATTTGTGTCATATTTGGCATAAACTATTTTTTCCAATATTTCCCGATAACCAACCAACAATTGTATTTTTGTTTCATCAATGATTTCAGTTATTGTGTCTGGTATGTATCCAGGGCCAGGGTCAACTGTCATATCGGTGTATAATGAAGATGTATAAAACTTTCGAATAAAAATTGCTGATAAAAGCCAAATACCCACAAGGAAACAATTGTGTTCATTAAGATATCTCCGTTTATCGTCACCTTGCTCAAGTAAGATTGCAGCTAGCCAGTAATACTCAATGAGTTGGTAGCTTGTAAGCTTCAAAACAAATCCAAGGTATATGAATGAAGCCATCGTGACCAACCAACATTTCCAATCAAAAGGTGATAAGAGTGCAAAGAAATTTGATTGGGATAAAAATATTTTTTCTCGGACAACAAATACTGAATATCGTATGCTTGAAAACTCTGCACCATATATAAATCGGTGCTCAGCATATTTCCAGTGTGAAAATCGAGGTATCCATTCACTTAAAGAAACTTGTTGGCTGTAACGACATGCTCCTGTTGTACAATTCTGATACCAATGCAAAATCTGCTCCAAACATCGAGCTGCTGTAATGCTAAATGAGCCGACCTTATGCTTCCTAAAGTATTCAAAAGGGCATCGAAGTTCCTGGTTTCCTCTGCCTAAGCCAACGTTATCTAAAATCCCTAATAGTATTAATAGAGAGTTTACAGATTGGGGAGGTTTTGCCTCTACAAGTTTAATATTTCCAGTGTCAACGCGCCAATTAAAATTTCTAGTTACGTGGCATTTTAAGCACGCTCCAAATATTGAGGTGTTCAAGGAACTGAGCAGTAATAATTTTGATGTTAATAATTCGGGTTGCTGGATTTGCAAGAAATAACTCAGGTTTGCTGTCCATTTGATTGGAGGAACAGGTATTAGTACGTAGTTTGGGACCAAATATATTGTTTCAGAAATATCAGCGAGAAAATGGACATCTTCATACTCTACTACTGGCACCTGTACAATGCACGAATTGGAATACCTAATTGAAATGAAAGAATGAGCAAGGAAGGTAGTATTTTGTATTCCGCTTACAGTATGGTAAGTTTGTGCAGAATAATTTTGTGTGGTATGTACACATACACAGTAACCGGTTTTCAGGTTTTGGTTAAAACTAAATTCTTGAATGCTTTCGTATAAATCTATCCAAGAGTTATTGCTTTGAGATAGATGGAATATGCAAGGTTGGAATAACCGAATAAAGGCCCAATGTTTATTGAACCGACCTATTTCCCTTTTGCGGAGTAAGGTTTTCAAATAACTGGAACTTGTATGACAAGCAATAAATATTAACGTTAAAACTACTGAGATTTTAGAAATCATGTTCATATTTCTGCAGTTTTATTAGTGTGGATATTTAAGTGTAATTGATATCAATGAAGACCAAACCTATTGCTCTATTTTGCATAGCTATTAAGCTGGGACTCACCTATGGTTATATTTTTCGCTTGTGATTGTCAAGCAAATGAAGCAGACAAGTTGTGACGCCTTAGAAAATAAAATACTGAGAGCTCAGCAACATTTTGTTCGTTTCATTTGAAATTAATTAATGTCTAGTGGTGATTAATGCATATTTTGTGAAGCACCAATAACGGCAAAATGAATGAGAATAAAATACACATAATTTCTTTTAAGATTTTTGGTCATTAAACCCTTTGAACAGCTTTGTAAATAGTGTGTACGTTTACAACATACCTGGAAAAATACAGTCGAGATCATTGTAAATATTAATTTGGTTTGAAAATTATCGTTCATATACTTACACTACACGAATTAACTACAAATATTTTAGTTTAATTATTTTATGTAGTTATTCATATTTAAAAGGAAACATTGGGGAAAAGTTGCTTGATAAAGCTTCCTAAAACTAAAATGTCGGCGGGGAAAGTCTATGGGGGAAAAGTCGTGATACGGACTGGAATATAAAGCGTGGCAAACAATGCTTACGAACGACCAAGGAATTCCTCTCGTAATCTTTGATATCCGTATCAATTGATTGTGAATACATCAAAGTCTAAGCCAAACAATACATCATTAAATCATACAGTAGAAAATATTTTCTGAATTATCAAGGAAGTGTGTGGCTGGTTCGTTTATCTATTTTATAGTATTAGGTACTAAAACAGCACATCTATCAGACATACCATTATACATTATATCATATTGACAATGCAAAAGCTATGTAGTCAGTTTTTATCCTGGCAAATTCAATCCACCTTTGCTGCTTTGGTGCTTCGGGTACACACAAATACATAATAGGCATGGCGTTTACGAAGAGATGTCTTTATGCTTTGTCAATCTATTTGGGGGTTTTGATCGTAATATTGTTTGAAACTGTTTCGACAACAGCGGAACAATTTGACATTGAAGATGTAACTGCCGAACATCTGGGGTCCCTAAAGCAGGTGCATGTGGTAAGAAGGAACAAATATCAAATTTTCTCCCAAGAACAAACACTTCAGAAGCATTGCAAAATTTAAATACTAATACATGTTTTGTTCTGTAAAGATCGTTAGACACGGTGACAGAACTCCTAACTACAGATATCCGCTGGATCCTTATAACAGTAGAGCATATTGGCCTGAAGGATGGGGACAACTGACTAAGGTCAAATAAATAAAATAGAAAAAAGTTGGATAGATTTTTACTGTCTATTTTTTATGGTTAACTTCTGATGAATTTCAGCTAGGAAAAAGGCAACAATATGAATTAGGACAATATATCAGACAAAGATATGACGGCTTTCTCGAACGAGGTTACGCACCGGAGGAGCTTTGCTCTCAGGCTTCCTACTATGACAGATGTATACAAAGCGCAATGGCACTTTTACGGGGAATGTGGCCACCGGTCACAAACGATTCGAATATAGCCGCCGCTTGTCTTCAACAATATGTTCCTTCCCATACATTTTCGCCAGAAACTGATAATGTACTGGCATATTTTAATAATTTTTAAGTATGGTAACCATGATAAAAAGTTTAGTGACATTATTTTTTACAGAAAATTGGGTTTACCAAGCCCTGTCCCAGGTATAAACAGCTGTTTGACTTAGGTTTACGCCGGCCCTCGGAAACATTGTTCGATGAAGAAAACAAAAGCCTGTTTGAATTTTTAACAGAAAACACCGGCCTCAATATCACCACTTATTTGAATGCTACGCCCATCTACGATATTTTGAATGTTCAAGTAATTCATACCATCATTTATATTGAGCCACAACTTCTAATTTGCATAAATTAGAGGTAGAATAAGTTGATACACACTAATTGAATTTTTTTAGCAATTACACAATCTCACGTTGCCCGAGTGGACAAAATCAGTATTTCCGGATAAGATTTTACAACTTGAACAAAGACGATTCCTGGAAGCGCTTTCATACTCTGAGGAAATGCTACGTTTGATAGCAGGGCCATTGTTAACGCATATCATAGGAAATAATAAACGTATTGTGGACAACACCCCAGGAACTGACCCATTCCGACCCGATGCAAAAATGTATATGTACATGGGACATGAAACAACAATCGTTCCAATGTTAATCATGCTGGATGCATTCGATGGAGCAATTCCAAATTACTGTGCAAGTTTATACTTTGAACTTCATAAAAGCGATACAGGTTACTTTGTGAAGGTATCATTTTACATGTCAATTTTTGCATGCGATTATGATTCAATGTCGAGACGCGGAAAAATCAATTATTTTTTTATAACTTGCAGATATTTTACCGTGTGGATAAGTATAGTCCAATCCAGGAGTTGAAGATAAAGAAGTGCCCTAGTATACCTTGTGCGTATGAAGACTTTGTTAACAGTTTTGGTCGATATATTGTAAATGAGACAGAGTGGGAAAAGGAATGTCAAGTGACAACAAGTTAGAGTGAATTTAACAGAAATTATTATGGTATCCTTCCATTTATTTCAAAATGAAAATGTGAACATTTATCTGCTTAATAAATTATAATGTTTCCGTATTGCCCTCTAATCAAGCAGCATATCTTGAATTACTTATTGCGCAGTTAAGCAAATTCTTCTGTAACCCACATTTTGTAGTTTCGACCAGTTTGATAAAAATGGAACGTTAGACTTGGGGTTGTCCAGTTATATTTCTCTGCCGTGACTACACGAAATCAATTCCCCGTTTTTTTATCCAGTGTTAGCTCTGTTCCAATAAGATTGCAACCTTTGCCAAAGAAAGGATTTTTTTATCTTAAATTTATTGTAATTCCTTCTCAATTTACCAGAAAATTTCTCACAAATTCAAACTGTAATTCAAAATATACTCCTGACATTCACTTATATTGAATTTTTCTCGTTCGCGGAAATATTTCTAAAAAACTTCTATTCCGTTCTAAAAACTCTATTTGTTAGATTTTTTGTAGTCAGTTGTCAGATAGATGAAGGTTAACATTAGGCTTTAGATTTTGACCATTAAATTCAATATGCTTGAGAGATTTATTTTTTTTAAATATTATACGGAAGTGAGTGAACGAAAAAAGAATGTACATTTTTTGTGACATGAAAAATGGATAAATATTTAATCATTACAGTGAAATCCACTGCGTATCATTTGATAAAACACCACTTCTACTTTTTTCTTAAAAATACTTATTATTCTAGTGGTAAATCCTGGGTTGATACTGAACCTGGTTACCATACGTACGTATTATAATAAAAAAGTAAAGCTTTATTCCAAAAATCCTAATATTATCGATTATGCGGGGGAAAAGAAAGCTCACTAAATTTAACATTTTTGTCCTTTTGCATTCCACTTCCTGAATTCGTCTTTCTCGTTTGCTTGGAAAGGGTGGAGTACAAAATGGATAAGCCGTAGATAAATGTGTGGAATAATTTTAAGTACATAATTTGGAGTTATAATTTCCTAAGGACATCCAGCATGTTGTCCAAAAGATTCTACAAATTTTTCGGGATCCGTGTGAAGCTTATGGAGATGGGGTTTGCCACCTATTACTTTTGGGACAAGGAAAAGGAACATCTAAAACCTGCATCGCACTTTTATATACTCACAATGTAAGGGCATTTTAGTAGAAATAAAATATTCTTTGTTGGTTTTTGAAACCCATGAATTTTGAATTTTAATTTCAGGTGGATGAGTTTTGCGGGTGCTGGGGTTCCATTTGTAGGATTGCATATACTACACATGTACATGAAAACACATCGGAATGAAATTGCTGAGGAAGGAACCACTGGACCGACAGACTTGACCTTGATGGAATTCGCAACCCTGATGATCGAAGGCGGGGAAATACTTTTGGCAACTTGCATGTCATTTCTGAATTTGGTATTCCTTCGCAGACTGGAGGTGTTTCGGTATCTCTTCAACGAGCTGCTGGATTATAACAAGAAGCTGTCGAGTAAGTATATAGGTTATAAGTTTTTCAATATCTTCAAATCTTCGAATGCTTAGCCAATTGTAATATACTTTGTTTCAGAAATGATTGAAGAGGGAAAACTTGAGCTGACGGATGACCAGAAAAATGTAGTACGATTTGCAGAGTTTCTTTGCTATGTAATAATGTTGGTCGGCACACTTCTTCCGTTCGGAGTTGCAGCATCTGTCACAGTCGAGTTTGAACCAACGCACAAGTTGCTCTACGAATGGTTGGAGGTCCGCTTTGGTGTGAGTCTAGGATGGTCGCCATTTATTGCGTTGCTAATGATGACAGGATACAGCTGTGGGACAACAATCGGAATGATGACCAAACTAATCTGTTTGTACTACATGACAGCCACCATTTGCACAGAAGCCTTCACTCCTGACGC
>JAHZMV010003620.1:0-17140 GCA_027743765.1 Coecobrya sp. COE2
TGTCATAAAGAGCAAAACAGGAAATTTCTTTTACTAAAAGAAAAGAGGTATGAGTCCATTAAGGAAATGATTTATAATACCAGAAAATCTTAGATTCCGGAACTTTTTAGAAAAGAATCATACTATAAAGTTGATTTTTTCGTTCTCTTTGTTTCTTTCGAAGACTACGATTAATAGCATAATGTAAGTAGTAGTCAAAATCAAAAAACGCTCCCAGGTACATAATTTTCCATTTAAAAGAAAGAATTTTGTACTTTAACATAGAAAATAGTTGCCAAAAATCAACTAAAATCCACCTGAAACTTCCGTGATTCAGTGGAGACATTTTTCATTCACTTTTTACAGCCACCGAAAGCCCGACATTTTAAAAGTGAACTCATGGATGAAGAAAGAAAAGGGAAGAGATGAAAATGTCGACAGAAAAAGCTAATCTGGATGCCTACTGAAGAAGCCTTGGAGTTCATGCGTCTATGCATATTGCATTGTCTCCCTGTATATTATATATGTTGCTGTTGTAAAGTAAAAGCCATTCTAACGTGCGGTGCAATATAGAATTTTTTGGAAACAACGTAACAAGAAGAGCAAGTAAAAGTCAAGTCAAGCAAGTGAGAAGAGAACAAAAACAAGAGAGAGAAGAGAGAAAAGAAACAAGTTTTTCCCTGCACACACACGCTCTTTAATGTACATAGAACATACAATACAGCCATGCATTTTGTACTGTACTCTTTCCTTCAGCCATCATCAGGAGACAAATCTGGACGTGATTTTCATTCTAATCTCTTTTGGTACTATTTTCTATCTTATCCACACACTCCAGTCGTCCATTTACTCTTCTCCTTTCCATCCTCCATGAGTACATTCAACTTTGAAGAAGGCAAGATACGAGAGTTGTATACATATAACAAACCATAGAGTTACGTAACTACTGTATACAACCAAAAAGTCATGATTATTAACGTCCCTCTGTGTACTTTTCTTCAATTTATCCGTACAAAAAAAGTGGAATTAGTTTAGTGGCACTGGTATGATGTTGCTGATGTCTTGCCGTTCTTGAGGTCGTGATCACTGTGCTGAGTAGTTTTCAGTGGAAAAATACAGAAAAAAGGACCAGAAACGAAGAGAAACATAGTACTACAGATAGTACATAGATTCTCAAGAGCAACAACAACAGATACCAATCCGCCCATTCCAAGTAGCATTATTGTCATTGCCTGCAAAATCAGAAGTCACCACGAAAATGATAGTAGTTTGTTTGGTGATGCACCCTCCTCCACTCTGTTACTCACCCTATTTTCATTTCTCAGATGCCTTTTTATATTATTACTACAGGTTATTTTCTTTTTCGCTTCTGTTGAATACAAAGGTACTTAGCTGATTTTGTGCACTGTACTTGTTAAAGTGCTTTCAGCATCGCCCAATAATAATGTTCTCCCATGGAACAAGCTATACTCTTCTCCCGCCACCTTCACCCTTAGGAACAAAGAAACAAACCTCAAAGTTGAAACATTCGCTGCTTCAAATCACTCCAACGGGAATATTCACTCATGACCCTGAAAAACCGTGGTGCGTATAATAACTGTAGCGCCTTTTGATTTCGCCTAAGATGTCTCATGTGTCGATGTACTGTAGTATGCATGGTTATAGAGCTTGCGTTTCTTTCTGTTTCACTTTCATTCTATATTTTTCCATCTCACAGAACGGTTTGCTCGTTTGACAATTTTCCCCCATCAGACCCTACAATATAGTCAATATAATATGCATAATATGCACCAGAGAAAAAACTTTTTCTTTCAATTGCAAACACACTGGTTACTTTTTTTTGCTTTCAATACATATAAGATAAGCTATATAAGCAGCTAAACACACGCACTTGTAGTAAAAATTTCTAGTGCATTCTTTTTTACGCAAGAATAGATTCAAATCCAACAGTGCATACTTTTTGTTTATCTACGTACGCCGTAAGAAAATAAAGACTTTTCCCCTTGACTCTCCAACAACTAACTTTACCTTGCTTGTGTTTTTACACTGTTGTATTATTGGATACTTTGTATAAAAAAGTTGAAACTTGAAACTCGCTTAAAACAACGGAAATATGCTTTGATTTTCCACGAGAGAAGTTATTCAACTTTCATTGCTTGTTATATGGCAATGTGTATGCGCGTCTTTTGTGTGTATGCTTATGACATTACCGTTCAGGGAGAAGTCATGTTTCTCTTTTGAAATTCAAAAGGGAAATCCGCAGGAGACAGGAAACAATTGGAGAAGAAAGACTATATAGGTATACTACATATTATAATAGTTATCGGAACCACCGCAATATGACATGATTTCTCCCTGTGCTTTACATTGTTCTGTAATAATGTCATGTAAAGTACAGGCAATAAGAAGAATAGTACGGAAGCATGCATAAAAGGTATAAAAAGGAGTCTTATAATAGCAATAATACATGCATCGAATTTCAGATCTTTACTGCTGATGTTTTCTCATCGTTGTTCTCGTCTTGGTCCCCTTTTGTGCACACTTTTGAGAGAGAAAGAAAAAAGATTCCAATTTGAAGATTTCATGTCGAGATTCCGTGGGTGGATACATTTGGATTTCCCAAAATAGAGAACAATATCCAATCTTCAAAAATATATTTATTCATTCCGGGACATAAACACAGATTTGTTAGCTGTATCTATTCATACCAATATGTAATATGCATTCCTAACGTGCGTACTTATCCACAGAGACAGCCACATTATGCATCTGTTTCCTCTCAATTCTCATCACACGCTCTACATGCAACAAGATCAAATTTCGTGTTGTGTCGCATCAAGAAAGGGAATAAGGGAATAAAATGAGACGCGACGACTAGACGAAATTGAAGAAAGTCAGGAATAAGAATAATACGGATTCTGCCATTTTACCAGAGAAAATCAGCTAATGTACATAAATTCAATAGAAAATCACACACACACAAAATGGTTTACAGTGGTTAGTTATCTTGCATTTGAATTGGATGATGATGTGCATCAACACCAACAAAATTTA
This sequence comes from Coecobrya sp. COE2, assembly GCA_027743765.1. Lineage (NCBI taxonomy): Eukaryota > Metazoa > Arthropoda > Collembola > Entomobryomorpha > Entomobryidae > Coecobrya > Coecobrya sp. COE2. The sequence continues at coordinate 3,034 of JAHZMV010003620.1, forward strand.
CACACATTTCAACTCAATATGCGCACGTGGAACATTCTGATTATTTGCAAAATATTACAGAGAGAACGCAATAATCTTTTCCCTTCTAAAACCTTAAAAAGCTGCTACTCACAATGAAATCCTAGGATTTTTCATTCCCTGCAGAATATCACGTGAAAACCCGTAAGAAGTCAAAATTGACTGTAGTGGATTACCGTAATGTACACATACATAATATTATGATATACTGCATGGTCACATATGTACATACCTTAAACTACCCTGGCATATAAAAGAATTACGTTCATATGTAAAAAGTCAAGAATCTTGGGAAAAGTTGTATCTCATTTCTCTTTTTTTTTATAAATACACCTCTTCTACAACTTATAACACATTCTCGTACGGAAAAGCTTTCTCCTTTGCCGTTGTGTATAATATATTACGCTTTACTCACAAGTTTCATCTCATTCCATCTTAACAAATCCTCAGTCATCTCAGGTTCTTTATTGAGTTTTCTGTTTTCATTTATTTCCTCGTAGTAGTCAGAGGAAACCCCAGACAAGTTGAGACTTTGAAATTAGCTGCCATGTTATATTTTGTCTTGTGTGTGTTTTCGTTCCCATTTTAATATACTTCTGCATCTTCCTTACCAGTGCTGCCACTATCGCTGAAATAGAGGTTAGTTTGGTACATGATACATGCTGTATTGACTTGACTGACTTTTACTGGAATGCATACATACAAGTCATCTCATTGAAAAAGAAACTCCAATGCAGCAACAAAAAGATATACTGCATAGTGCCTAAACCACTAATCCGTCCACGAATATCTATCATTTCAGCTTGAGAGGAAATGGACTTGACTTTAAACAAGTTTTACCGAATGTTAACTAAAATGAGGTTCATTTCTGCTTAAAGATATTTACTTTTTTAAATCAAAGGAGAACATGAGAGAAATGAAAGGGAATTTTTGTAACAATCTTACTTGCAAAATACAAGAATTGTGGGATATGGTTTATACTTACAGACAACGTTAAGATTCCAAATTTCTTCCAGTATATGGGATCTGTTGAGCCACGGGTTTTCTGCTCTGCAAATAATGGATGCGCCGTTATCATGCGGCGTTGGGATGAATAAAAAGGTACTCTGTGTGATATTCCCAGCATCCAGATCCTGTAGAAAAACAAATGAGATTTTTTCCTGTGTTAAATCCTATGTATTGTACATATAATGGACACGCAACAATGCCCACGTGAATTCCAAAAGGGGAGCCATGTATGTTTATGGATATGTTGGTGGTTCTGAGTGATGAGTACTTTGTTCTAATTTTTGGTGAATGTGACGCAATACTAAATAAATGAATGAATTACTCTATATGAGTCATCTAGCTGGAATGAATTGTTTAATAAAATGGGCCAGTTGTTGGCTCGTTTGTAAATCTAATGAACCATGTCCATAAGCTTATAACGGGATCTATGGACCATTCCGTAGTCATAACCTTACCGCAATGAAAAACGCTAACTGCATTTTATTGCCCACTACTCACATACAAAAGTAAAATTATGAGTACCTACATGCATGCATGTTCATGTAGACTGGTAAGTATGCAAGTGATGAAATAAATTGCGTCCGCTCCTTTAGGGACCATTCTTAATGGGCTTTCATGAGATTAGACCACTTAAACTTGTCTCCACACCATTCATTGCGCCTTTTCAAGGGATATGCATGCAAACACAGTACAAAACTTACACGTATACACAAGCCAAATGTATATATCTTTCAGGAAAAATGCTCCAGAAAGCAGAAAGAACTTGCAACACAATACAATGGTACTAGACAGATCCGAATGCTTGTTAGCTTGCATTGCTACTACTGACCATTCATGTGTCATTTAAAGTACTTTACTGCATCCCGTGTAGAATTAAAGTTGGGAAAAATCTAAATTCATTGTGGTAATTTGGTCAAGTCAAACGTCTGCGGTGAAAGATAGGATTTTCCCACATGTTCCCTTACATTTGTCCTAATAACAATTCTACGCCTTGTTCTCTTTCTCCATTTTCATGTTGAAATTTGAAATAGATAGCCTAACATATCCTCGCTCCTGCTTCACATACACTACCAATCTTACTAAAATACTTTGATCTACAACATTGGGTGACTTTCTATATCTTCACTCAGCATCATCACCAGCATCCATACCGTCATCATCATCCCTTTACAACATGTATTTGCTCTTTCTCTCCCTGCTTTCCTTTCTCATACCATTTCATATCTCGGATCCCATGAATGAATGGGAAATACATTTATTTTGCAACATGATCAGATACTGCCTCTCCTTCCCTTCTCCTCTGCCGCTCGTTCCTAGTATTCCATTAATCATACTTATCACATTGAAAAACTTTTTTTCAAAGTATGGCTGAACGCGTGGTGTTGCAAAAGTAATAACTATGTACATATATACACTAACACTCATATCACCACTATTAGCTATGTTGCATTATGTGTAATATTACGGTGTTTTATACTGTACAGCCTTTTCTTTTGCTGTGGTTTCCTCCTCTGACTTGCTCATGAAAAGTCTCTCCCTTTCGGCTTCATTATTTGGTGATAGTGATGATGATCTACACGGGTATATAGCTCGTGATAATAATAAAATAATAACATAGGTTGTACGTACACACCACCATCATAGTATGAGCAGTCACTCCAAAAGTCAAGTACTTAGACTACAATTGCACAGCTTGAGAGAATGAGGGTAAGTACATCGATAAGGTTGTCCTTTTTGACTGCTTCCAAATTACTTTATATTGAACATTTATTTTCCATCATCATCATCAGCAGCAACAGCAGAAAAGCCACCACCGCCACCATATCGACATGATCAGAAAGGAGTTATGCAGTACAATAAGTCTGCTGAATGAATACTGAATAAAAGTTGAATATGTTGTGAAGCCATGTGATAATGTACGTGCAAGTTTTTATTATAATGTAATATGCTCTTGTAATATGGTTGATGGCTGGTGCTGCTGGCTCAGATTCTGCTTCTACAACCCGAGGACTTTTTTGAACGACTCCTCTTCACCACTTATTTTTATATACCCTTTTACTGCTTTAGAAAATCAGAAGAGTGTTCAAGTAATTTATGTAAAAGAGGCAGTGTGTTCCACACTGGTAGGACTAGCATCAGTGGCGGATAACACAGTACAATGTATGCATACTTATTGCGAGTGCGAATATATAATAGTAATGTGTAAGGCAGAGTAAGATACTCTCTAGACATAAGTTTCTTGTCTGATCATGATGATGAAGATGGTGGTACTGTGTAAGCTAGCATATTATATGGTAATATGAAAACGAACGGTTTGTGCTATTATTGTATGCACACTTACTACATGTAAGGAGACGATATTCTGCGTATTTTTTCTTGTGAAGATGAAGTGCTTCCCAGTTTCCTCTCGATTTTTTCACTTTTTTCTTCTCTTTCCGTAGACTTCAGGACACAGTAAATAATATGTGAAATAGCAAGATATGTAGTTTCTTGTAAGTTTAAGCAGGCATCAGAGAACTGAGCACAGCTACTTAAATCATGTTCGTGTACCGATTTACTAGTGTGAGCGTCGAGTTGGAGAAAGAAAGACAGGAAACTAGCTTTTTCTTGCAAATTGGAATGGCTTTTTCCTTTCTTGACTCTCGTGAAACGATTGATGTATCGTCTTGTAAGAGAGAGAGAGTTAAAATATACACAACGTTACTTTTTGTATTCTACTGCTGTTGCTATTAATGCATACACAATAACAACATATAGGAGAGTTTCTTTACAAGAATAAGAAAATGAAATAAGGAAAAGGCGTAAATATGGTTGCCTGATTTAACTTAGACAGGCAGGCCTGTGACTGCAGTAGTATAGTAGCGCATTTTATTGAAGATAAAATAACATATTCCTTCACAGAAATGGTTTCCTTAAAGTTTGTGTATTATAAGTAAAAAAGGTACTTTCAGCGAGAGTCGATTCTGATTTGATGCAATGTAGGCAGGGCAAGGAGGTATGGCAGAAAGTAGAAAAAACCAGAAGCGAATGAAGGTGATAGTGATGGTGAGGATCCCAGCTAGTTTTTAGCTAGATCATCCTACATATTATGTATATTACATGATAATAACAAATTTGGTTGAATTCTTGAATACGGAAGAAAAGAACCCCTTTCGCTTGTGCATGGTCCATGATACGATATTTTTTGCGTGTACGTGGAATTGTAAGTGTGTGCAGAATACCCGAACTCAGGAATTGTAGATATGTCTGTATGAGTGAGCATGCATGATAATCACGATCAGATTTAAAATATTCAATTTCCTCTCTCTACGTAATAAATGAGCCTGGACTGACCTGTGTGCTGACATGGGTGATTTCTTTCCCTCCTTTGATCCATTTCAGAATGGCTGGTGGTTTGGAGCCGGCCGTTTCACAAACAAGACGATACTCCTTCCCAGCCACGAGCTTCTCTGCTTGCCGTTGTCTCATTCGAACGAAAAGTGGTTTCACTGCAAAAAGAACCAGAAAGAAGAATGTAATGATATCACTTAAATAATAAATGGTAAGAAAATATTTTTCCTGGTTCATATACTCTGTGTGTGTGGTGTTTGGTTAAAGAGATAAGCACCACAAACGCTTGTTTGTAGAACGTAGGCGTGATGAGCACCGCCTTCTTCAATACACATTGCTGCTAAAACTCCGATTCGGTTTTATTATGTTACTGAACTGGAGGGTATTCATTCGGTATTAATAAGGGAACATTAGTTTCTCGTTTGTTCCGTTTTCTCTGTCTCTGTGTGTCTATCCTCATCTTACTTAAATAAACGAGCTTGTAGTAAATCAGAACCGTCATCTTGTCACCGTCATAATCATCTCTTGTCGGACTTGTTCATTAGGGCTTTAACACGTTGTGACATAATCTCCTGCAGCATTAATTTCTCTTTTCCTACGACGACGACACCACTGTTGTCGTCAGCATTAGTTTATTCGGATCCTCCCCGCTTCTTCTAACAAAACGTACACTTTGGTATATACGGTATTCTTCTCCAAATAATATTGTTACAGAAGCGGCAATGGATGTGCTCGCCACCATCTATGCACAACAGTATAAGTAAGCAAAGTTTTCATAATCTCTTATGCTCATTCGCACAGTTTCTCTGGATTGCATTCAGGGAAACTTGCTTTAGTCAACCTTTCCTTCAAACATCATCATGTACGCGTTCTCTCTTGGCGGACTAAATGAATTGTGCTTGTGCGTAGAAAAGTCCAGTGGAAGATTTACTCCAGAGCTCTACTCTCACTTTAAACATTTGTTTCCTATAAGTAAGCATCATTTATTATGATGACTGCTTTTCATCAGCGTTTCAGCAGGATTGTAAGACAAGGATTGGCGATGTTATGTTGGAGTCAAGCCGGTGTTTTGTTCAATATAATGCTATGATGTGATGTAATGTACCACCAAACAACTATTCTTTGAATTAGGCAAGCATATTTCGTAGAATGCTCTAATTAATTTACATTTTCATACTCGAGGGAATGATGATAATGACGAGCGTATAGGAATATCAAGACTTGTTTAAAAATAATAATAACAGTAGCGGTTGTGGTGTTGTTGTACTCGCAAACAACTTCTGTTCTAACGCCGTCGTGCTACTAGCTACTTGAATAACTTCTTAACTTATTCGAGTTCTTTCAACCGTTTTTGTTCAATCTTCTTTGAATCGTGAAGAGCAAAGCTTCGTTAGATTGGTGATAAAAACAAAGGAAGTTATATTTTGGTCGGGTTTATAATGAAAATGCAACAATGTTGTACAATAAACAGTAGGCGATGATGATCATCACGAAGGAAGGAAACTATTTACACGAATTCAACTAAAGCCGGAAGCTAACTGTAATCGGGAATAGTCAACCGCAAGTTTACACCTTGAAAGTCCTTTAAAATTCTCAAGATACTACAGTGTAGAATGGTTCGTGCGCATTGCGCGTTTATTTTATGCTTTCCAATGAGCTAAAATATCTTAACTAGATCTAATTATGTAACCAGCTCCACATCACCTTTCTTTATCTAACGTCACACCAAACCAAAGATTATCCATGTGTAACTAACCATTTATTTTCTGCGTGAGTAAATAACCTTCAAAGTTCCATAAATCAAGATCGCTCACTTTCTCTGCATACTCATTTAATAATTTCTTTCTTTACATTCATATAGTTCATTGCAAACTTTCTATTTATTTGATACGCCAGAGAAACCAACCAGCAAGCCACACAACTTCATTTTCCTTATTTTTAGTGGTAGTTACTTTTCACTTTTGTCTCTGTCTCTGACTTGTTTTTGCTTAGCCTTCTGAGATTACTCTGTAGCTTAAATAGCTTATAACAACTCGTTGATACCTTATACATGCGCGTTATGCTGTCAACGATTCAAATGGGAAATTAAATAAGCCTTATTTACATAATTTACGCAGTCTTGTAGCCCTGGGGTGTCAACACTTCCAGCAGACTAAAGCCAAATCACTTCAAGCAGTACAAATGCAGTACAAGGGTATATGCTGCTGTTGCTTGTACTATTATTGTGTGTGAGTGAGTGTCAAATCTTTGAAGCTCCCTTTTCTCTCGTCTCCACTCAAGCATTCTCGACCACAACCACATTTGTAAATACATTTTAGGTATGTGTGTGTGGGGGGTAGAGTATACATGAAATGATATAAATATATGTACGTAGAAAGTAGAAGGGGGAAAGGCATCAGAGAAAGAGAACGACACCCAAACTTATTGCCTTTGAGAAAGGACTATATAGGAGCCAGAGGATGAGGAATGCAACCATGGGAAAGGACAAAAACAGATTTCGAATTCTGATTTAATTTTCTATACTTCACTTGTCCACTTGCACGTTGCATACATGAACACCCTCTTTTTCCTCATAAATAGCTAAACACACATGTCTAGCCAGGCTGATTGATGTTGCGAGTGAGCTTTTTACTGCTTACTACTTTACTACCGTTAAGCGCTGACTGAGCAAACCACCAAAATCACTTAGGCACTCTTACTCCTTCGTCTTATTTATGTGTTTCCTGGAAAAAGGACGTTGACTTTGAGTGACTTTTACCAAATATATGTACATATATAGAGAGTAACTGAGCCACTTATGCCTATTGCTTATTATTTGTCATTCAAGTTTAATTTAAGATCACATTACAAATTAATGTGAGTCATGCTGCAAAATCCGAAGAATTTTCTATGTGCTGTTTCCCGGTTTGGTTCGTATCAAATTCCAATTTCGAAATAATTTTGTGGCAATCGTGGTGATCGTAGTGGTGCATGTCTCTAATTTAACGAACTTCTACCAACAGTTCACAAAGTAATTATAACGGAGAGAGGAATAGTAATACGTGCTAATAATAATAATATTAAGGGTTTTGCGCAACTATCAAGTTGACATGAACGGTGGCGGTTTGTCAAATTTGAAATCATTTGAAATTGCAGGGGTGCCACAAGCTGTTGCCGGTAAATACATTGGTGAAATAATAATACAATAAAATAATAAATACGTAATAATTGTATTCATGAACTCAGTGAGTGGCATATATGGACATGGGGGTGTACACAAAAGACAGTATTACCACTGACCAGTTAAAAACCCTACTGAGAATGTGATGTGCATTCATGGTTTGGTAAGCTAATAAGTTTTATTAGAATTTTCAAGTTTTTGATCCAGAACGGACATTCATGTCAAATGCGGTGGTCTGGTTGGACGTGCAACTGACGGATGTCTCAAAGTAGAAATAGAATTTTTGTCCAGTCGTAAATGACGGAAAAGAATGAATAAGGGCAAACATAAATAAATGAAATTGCTCTACCATTTATTTGTCAAGAGAACGCACCAAAATAACCCGGCGTAGCATTCCAAGAGTGGACTGAGTGGAGAATGGAAATACTAATAATAAAAATAAAGGTTAAAAGGAGATAGATAGTCCGGGAAAGTTACTCAGACTAACTGAATGGATGGTTGATAATTTTGGCTAAAGTAGGCATTATGAACGTACAGTGCATATTATTGAGATGAAATTTCACGTCAAAAATTGGGGATTTCGCTAAAAGGGTCCTTCATCCAATTCACCGCAGTAGCATAATAGCGCGCAACAGTAATATGAATGTGTCATAATCTCATTGCCACATATGAAGGTAATACTGTAATGTACAATTTCAAATGTAGTCAGTAGTGAACAGAGACGGAAGAGGATTTTGCGTGTGTGGTTACTTGACAGCCGTCTCCTTCATGATTCATTGATACATGGAAAGTCCCTATAACTATTTCATTCATTACTACTACAGCCGAAAAAAACGTGACAGAAGAACAAAGCTGTATAGAGTAGCTTTGCAGAGTACGTACATTACGTTCATGTTACTTGAAATGGGAAACCCCATTCGTAGTTCATCTGGAATTTGAACTAATAAGTTTAATGACTAGAAGCAAGTCCATCATTGTCATTTTTATAATATTGATGACCGTTTGTATGGCTTGTGGCGGCTGACATTGCACACGTGCGATAATATGACTGACCATATTTGCTATGCTTGCAAGATACATACCAAGTGAGCTGTGCGTGTAGAAGTATATACACTAACTAATAACTTAATAAACATCTCCACAATAATATGTATATTTTTTGCCGGACAAAACTTTTTTATTTAAACTTTCTCCTTTTCGGTTTTATTTTGTAGTTTGCTTTATTTACTTGCAAATATGCACACTTCCCGTAGAATTTGGCCATGTAGCCCATGATGAATTTGAATTTTATTTAAATGTAATTACTAGGCTTTGCCGAAATTGCATGTAATTATTTTTACACTCGCAAATAAAATCTGATATCTCATTATAAATTTATGGGCCACAGGCATTTCTGTCCTTGACAGTATAAATGGTGAAATGAAGAAATTGCTAAATGGCCATTTAAACAAGTTGTGTTAATAAATATTTCTCGTGAGATTAGAAAAGTGTAGAAACAGTTCATGAAAGTAAACCCGTTTTCGCAAAAACCCACGTATAAGCTCCCTGCTCAAAATATAGCCTTTCAACAACCATGGTTTAGCATACGGTTTACGATTTCAACGAAGGTCTAATAATACTCATGAATGTTAAGTGGGTGAAAAAGAAATTATTTTTGTTTTTTGGTGGGACGCAAGTGAAAAATAGAGCCAACATCAATCACTGCTAGCACTAAATTTTCCTTTCCAGTTAATCCAGTCAACACACGGAGTATGTACCAAGTAACAGGACAGAATTTAGTCTTAGCTTTTAAGCAGCTACTTTTTTCTTTCTCCGTCTTTTCTTCTCAGCTTTGATATAAATTCCTTTTTAGCTTCTTATCATCGTCATCATCATTTTCAACAAGAGCAGGAGAGAGGATCTTCTTTATTTTTTTAAACTGAAAGTTTGTTTGTCACGTAAGCAAGTTATATAGTAAAGTTTTAGCATGGAATTAGTAGGTGGTCATGCGCAATAATCGCTCAACAATTACTTTCAAGAAAACACCTACTACACCGTCATGTGTATAAATTTTCATGGAGGGATATAAGTACATGTGTTTATCATTCTACTGCTTATTGTTATAACCAATAACTCTTTTTTTTCTTTGTGATAATATATATCACTTCTCCTCTGTAAGAAGATTTCTTTTTGCAAAAAGTGATGTTCGAAAAAAGTAAGTCGTGTTTGTACTAAAAGTCTGATTAAATTAGCACTACAAGACAAAGATTTATACAAGTTGGTGATTTTACTTTGCTTTTCTCTTTCTCTTCAGCTTCTTCCTCTATGCACTCCTCTATGTCGTAGAGCACAACGAGCGTAGATATTCTGTATATTGAGCAGAACAAGAGGAAATGAGCTAGATGAACATGTGGCACGCATGTATTCATAGAGAATAGCAGTAGTTTCTTAAGCAAGTCATCTCTCTTTTTCTTATAAAATTGCCTATTCTCGCATTCATGGCCAATTGGAATCAGAGTAAATGGCGTATATGCATATAAGAATTTATAAGAAGAAGAGAACGAGGAGAAAAACGCTAAAAGTATAGTGGAAGTTGAAAGAGTAGGAAAAAACCAAGGAGAAAATAACAAGGGGAAAGTTGTTTCACTCAATTTCTCCATCACAGTATTATAGTCGATATGGCACAGAGAAGTGGAGTAAGAAGAATGGGAGAATAGAGTAGTAGTACGTAACTTACAATTTAAATCCAATACGACGGACTTCTCAACTGGTTGTATGAGCCGCGTGTTGCTTGCCCGGCAAGAGAAGTGGGATCCCAGATGGCTCCTATTCAGCCCTCTAAATGCCAATTCATTGATCACTTCCCCGAAGCGATTCACATGGTAAGTTGAATCTTCCAGCTCGCCATTCACATACCACGAAACCACTGGGTCAGGTTTTCCTATGAATAACAATCAAACATTTTCTCAGTGAAATAACCATGAACCGCATATTATACGACGTAGTATATACCTAAGTACCACATTCAGTCAACACAAAAACATTTTATAGACATGAGAGCATGCAGTTGTGCGTGTTATAGAAATAATGTGCTGGGTAGAGCGGCGTTTCTCCTACAAGGCGTAAAACAGGCAAAAGCCAAGGAAAAGCAGAAAAGGGAAAGAAAGCAGAAGACTATAGGTTTTCAAGTTCCCAGCCAAGCATATTATGACCAAGTTAATGTACACTATAGTCAAATCCAGGGTTTTTTGTTGGGTGTGCAAACGAAAATGTACGTAAACCAGGAAAAGAGGCGAGGAGGTAAAATATGGTCGTAGTATAAATGTGATGTGCGTGCATGCATGCATGGATTGCTTAACTTACATGTGTTCTTTTTATACTACATTTTCAAACCGCAATACATATGTATGGGAAATGTGTATTCATGTCAGCAGTTCAGCACGTACACGGTCATTGGTCGGTACTTCGGTAGTGGTACTCGCAGGTTCTCTTCATTCATGTACTTACACAAAATACACAATACATTTCACCATATGTCTCAGGGATGTGAACCGATTCGAAAAAGAACCGGCATCATCATCAAAATCAACAGTGTATGCGAATACTTAATTTATAGTGTCCACCAGATATCTGCTCCATTTCAAACAAGTGAAGATACATTTGTTGCTCATTCCAACTTAGTTCGTACAGGAAAATTGTGAAATTGGGATATGAATAAGGACAAATTGAATGTCAACAACGGCTGTCTTAGTGTAAAGTACTGAATGACTGATTTTATTTTGCTACACTACCTATCTTTGAATTAAAATATGTTTTATATGAAAATAATATTAGATATACGGAAAATTGCATTGGGGCGTTTACAACATAACTAATCCAGATTTTCAATATACATTGATGAGCTATGTCTCTAACGTTTTTGTTCCATTTTCTAAGCTGGGGTCGTCGTGAGGACTTCTAGGTGTATTTCTTCGAAAGATTGGGCGGATTCACTCAATTTCACACTTTGGTGTGACATTTTATCCTACGTTGTCGGCAAAGGTCTAGTCTGAAGGGCAAAGGTGTTAGACGGCTAAATGTTTTATTAGAAGTGACAGATGATTTAACCCACTTCTTCTACGGAGCTACCCAATCAAATGGTATTTAATTCAAAGTATAATATATATGTCCAGAACAGAGCATACAATTTCAATGTAGATTATCCTTTACGTTCCAAGCATGTCAGCAAATCATTATACCTAATATATACTTCTTCGTGGGAAGCAGGAAAGTCATGAATTTTTTCTTAGTTTTACTCCTCCTTCCTCAACTCAAATTCCATTCTTAGTCATTGTGACGCAGAAAAAGAAAACAGTCTTGGCCCTATAACTAAAACTGCAGACCTAATAATCTTAACAACTTTACGTGGGTAATTCATTTTTATGGAGGAAAGGACGAAAGAGAAAATAAAAGAGGAGGCGGAATATAGTTAAGCTTTATTTACTTCTTTAACATGCTTGATGATGATGGAAAGGACAATTTTGAGACGAAATGCTCTAGAAATAAAAATCGAAAATATACTGTACGTATGCGTATAAAAATATTCTAACAGATGCATTGAATGGACAAAGAGATCGCTATATCGTGTTGTGTAGGTAGTAGGGAGCACCAATAAAACAAGTACCTATATGGTAACAGTTGTTTTTGCTACTTTGCGTTTATTTTATAACGTGTTTGGATCGCCAACAACATGATTACTTTTACTAGAAAATAGAGTTGGCAATATAGTTGGCATAAACTACTTTTTGCATTAACCAAGCTATTTCTGTTAAGTATACTAGATGTATGCGTACCGAAAGTTGCGAATTCGTTTTGTTTGTTTGCTATAATTACACACATATTTTTAAATGCATGAAACAGTTTAGAATTTGTATGAATAAAACTTACTGAACCCCAAGAATACAACAAAATACCCACTACATATTTTGTTTTTTTATAATTCCGCTTTGTACTACAATATTGCATTCTTTTTGTGTGCTGAGCCTTGCATTGCATGTCAATACAATCTAATACAGACTAGTATTTATAGGTATTCTATCCCACACAAGTATGTCGTATGTAATTCTCATTACAACTCTTTCTACTCTGATGCCTACTGAAATTGGATCTAATGCATAGATAAAAAGGCTGAAAAGGGTTTGCCGAGTTTTCAGCAAGACGAACAAAAAAGAGATTGGTTGCAAAAAAGCTTTTTTAGCCATTCTTGTTCAAAAGTAATATACGTATAGGGAGAAACCTACATACAGTAGTAATGTACACCTTACTATTTCTACGCACACTACACCACTACAACTTCTGGAAGGAAACAAGTGACAAAAAATTATATTTCTCTATTGTTGTGTGTGTTACCAGTTAGTTAACCGTAATAGCCGTGGCGTGTTTCTTATCGTACAATCCCATCTTGTTATGCAATACTTAGTCTCATATTATCAAGGGTTTCCAGAATAACAACAAAAGCCGTTCTCTGCCTATTTTACTCCAACATTTCCCCCTCTGGCTCTTTATATCTAATACTTTTACCAATGTTTTATTTTATTTTCAGGCTCAAACATAAGCGTCATGTGTCACAAAGATAGAATATGTAAATTAGACGTTCAGGCAACCCTTTATTTATTTATGTCCCTCTGGCGGTTATACCACGTGGTTCGGAACAAATTGTTATTGGAAATAAAACGGGATGTTCAGTAACGGGAAATTTTAAAAATATAGTTTATAACTCTTAACATTTCACTAATAATTCAAAATAGATAACCTCAACACTACACATTGAAGTTATGAGCGTAAAATGACTGTTTATTGTTACACATTTCATTCAAAAACAAAGTGTACTTTCACCGAAACATCATTTCCACAATCCATTTTGTTGGAAACCAAGAATTACTTGCACTTTGGACTTTCACTATATACTAATAATACAGAAACGCAATATGCAATGTAATGTATTCTTTAACTTCATAACAACTTGTGCAATCTTACTAAACATTCTGTTGATTGGTGATCATGAAGATAGCGAAGTTATGTTATATCAAAAATATATGTGTTTTACGTGTGCAGTATCGACTTCAAGTACGAATTTAAATAGTAACTATCCAAGTATCTATAATACAGTTGTTGTGCTACTTATAAGGTATATCGATTTTGTGATGCATTTTATAGTTTATAGAAAAGTAAATATGATAATCCAGTTAACCCATTGACTGGGAACGAATAGATTTATCGAAATAAACTACCGCCACGATAACATCAAGAATCAATTATTTAAAAATACATTAGGTACGATATACAACGCGCATATGCAATATAATTCAAATTGTCAAACGTTAAATATTTCTAGACATCGTCTAAATTCTTAATTTTGACGGGTTTTCAACTAGTACATATACATAGTACGAGGGAAACGGATCACATCTCCTTTATTTTACTCTAGGAATGTAAGCACTAATATTATTGTGTGCATGGTGGCTATTCTAGTTAGAAATCTCAAGAACAATGAAACTCGTAGTGAACAACCTTATTCACTGATTACTTCCTACAACTACCGTTGCACGGGCAGATCTAAATTCTAGATCTTTT
>JAHZMV010003621.1:0-13697 GCA_027743765.1 Coecobrya sp. COE2
CATAGAAAAACAAATAAACATAAAATTTACAAAATTTAATCCATTTGAATGACTGATGTATATGTACATCTTGTTGGTGATATAATGGAAATAAATACCTACACGCATTCCCGACTGTTGTCCTCAAGCTACAAAACTGCCTTGTTTTCCTATTGTGGTTGTCGAGCTGAATATGACAAAATAACAGCAGATTATGAAACTAGATTTTGCATTAAAGCCTTGTCTCTCGTTTACCGCTATCCTTGTCGCCAACTCACGTCATGTCTATGCATAATCATTTTTTGAAACATTTGAGGTGTCAATGTCGTGAATATAGCAGTAGCAGGAATGGAGAAAGTCTGAGTTGTATAGTAAAACCTTGTTTGCGTTCATTTGCGTACTAAGCGAACACAAGTAAACAAATAATGTAAACATGTTTATATACTCTCTGAGAAGGTACGAGAATAGTGTTTGCTTTTAATAGTACTAACGAACGACCCTTCTAAATCTGCTTTCGGGCTGCTTTTCTACTTTTAAGCTGTTAATACTAACGCAAATATGGACTATTTTTGCAACTTCCAAAGTACAATGACCAGCGTGGGTAACTGAATTCGATTCTAATTTTCTGTGCTGAGACTGCGAGAGCAAAAAATGTCAGGGAAAGAAACTGCGCTTGATTGCCTTAAAGCAAAATATCGAATTAATCATAGAACTACTTTATTAACAAGTAAAAATAAGAAAGCAAGAATGTAATAAAAAAGTTCCTATATAAATAAATTTAGGTATACGTCGACTTCACAACATTTCAGCATGCAAGCTATAAAAGCATATTTTCACAAGCTTGACGTACAAAAAGCGTGGAGATCATGACCGTGTGAAAGCATTGTGTAATGCGTGGGCTAATGCGTCTCAGTCGTACATAGTGCGTCATCATTGAGAATACCATCAGGTTCTAAAAGAAAGGTTCTTGTGTTCATGCAACGGAGGGTAAAATGATATTCTATAAATGACCTTGTGACATATCCTCAAGTCACAGGTGGAGAAACGGAGATGTGGTGTATGTACAGTAGGTATTAAATGTGAAATTAAAAGCATTCCTGTTTGCATATAATGGGCATTAAGATATTAGTTTAGGTTGTCCCTCACTTTTTTTGTATTCCCGTTCCATTTCGTTTGGTAACGGAGATATTGTATGCACCTTGTGTAATGTATAATGCAGTCAACATTTACAGTATCATGATTTTACTGCCGTCGCTCTTCTCCACGCTAATTTCTTTCATCCTTTGTGCATTACTTATTCAATGATGAATGTAGCAGACGAAAAAATGAATACAAGAGTGTAATTGTACCCAATAGAGAGCTACATCCCATTGAACAGAAAAAACTACACACACAAAATATGAATATTATGAGTTTTTATGAGAAAGAATAGTTTGTGGTCACGGATGCGTTCACATTTTACTACTTTCACTCGTCAAATTTATGAGATTGAAGATTCATTCCCGTTTCCACCAAGTCAAGCCAAAGTCATTAAGCTCTAGCCAAGCGTGTCTTTTCCACAAGAAGCTTTTTTGCTACCACTTCCATTCCATTCCTCTCCTTTTCTCTTTCACTTTTGTTTAACTACAAGTCGTAATAAGTGGTCCAGCAACATCAGGACCGAAATAACGTTCTACGTGTAGAGTAACTATGTGATATTAAGTATTTATGATCTTGTTATATAATGCTACTATATGTGTATGTGACTCATTAAAAAGAATCCTGTTCACAGTTGCCTCTGTGCGAATGCACACCATAATTTCATACAATAATCGTCATCATCATTAGTAATGTCAGCTCAGTGCAGTGTGTATAGTGTCATATAATATCTTGACATCTTGTGTAGTAGCACACCGTATTATTTCTTGCTTAAATGTCGGTTTTTACCAAGTCCTTTTTTCCTTTGGGTACTTTTAGGTTTATTTGTTCTGTGATACACGAAAAATTCTTTGAATTTGTCGGGTTCTACTGAACAATGATCCTAGTGCAAACCAACATGTATTCTACTATTAACCTCTCTTTCGAAGAAAACTGAAGTGTAATTAATTTCAATGTATAAATAAAGGAAGAATTTTCAATAACGTTATTTATTGTCCTGGTCCGTCACTTATTGTTGATTAGAGAGGGAGGGAGGCAGAGAAGTATTTAGATGGGTTGTTAGTTTAATTATACCCTTTGAATTGTTTAGTGGAATCTATTTCATTTGAAAAGTAAGAGGTTTCTATTTAACGTGTTTCAGAATGTTTAGATTTTATCGACTACAGCTTGAAAATAGTCTTATTAGTATGTTTCATTTACAACTGACGCTTTTTTCATTATTTATGTGTAAGTAAGCATTCTTTACGATTGATAGATAAGATTGCGATAATAGAACAAATTCTCTATCCGCTGTCAGGTAAACCTGCAACAAAACGTGTTTCCACTTTAACAATTCGCTGGATTAAATCTTGTATTTTGTGCTTTAAATGATACTCCTTGTACCGAAGAAAATCAATTGTCGATAATGGGAGCTAATGTTATTTTTGGATTGATTTGGCTTGACACTTACACGTGAACAAAGTATAAAATATCTCACATATAATGTTAAGCAAACATCTGAACAGCTATGCTTCACAACCTTTTTGTGAATGAAAATATAAAAGTAGAAAAATAATAATAGCATGACAAAAGTCCACGTCCGTTCCAAACATGCCAAACACAGCCTGTAAGCAATGGAGAAACTCTTTAATCGAGAATTACATATACCGGTAAATATTTCTTCCAATTCAGCAGCACGAGTGAATGGAGAGAATGAATTACGCCATACTTTCTTCCATCAGTGCAGTAAATGCGCCTACAGTATTCAATTTTGTACTTGTGTTAGTCTACTCCCTGCTGCACATTGTTGCTTTTATAATACATTACCACTTACATATCATCACGTCATACCTTTATCTGACATGTGCTCCAGAAAAGTCGAAAATGTATTTGTATCGTCTTCTTCAATAATTTATATTCCATTTTAGCAATTTTCGCAGCTTACAAAATCCCATGGGATAATACCACCAGATGGGATAATACTGTAACTTTTATGCGGTTATTGTAACTGTTTGAACAAATCTACCGATAGACTGACAAGGAGGCGGAGTATCTTGAAGTATAACGCTGTGTTTTAACATTTGTCGGTCAATTCATCCTCATTGCATATCCAGCCATGCTGCAGCCACCTGCTTCATTGTAAATCGATTTTTAAGAAAAGATCGCAGTACAAAGATCTTTATTTTTTGTATAACATTTCACCAGGAGTGATTAAAATACCCACATCTATTATTTCTCTTGTCACCAGTCATCGCACCAAGTAATCATTTTGATTGGAGTCTATAAATAAATGCATTGTACTTTACCGCTTTTGTTTTTATGAAAACAGTAGTAAGTGTTATATAGGATTTCATTGATGTAAGCATCACTAAAAAGCTGATGCTGGCGCTTTCCGATTTCTTCGTTGTGGCGGTCCCTTTTATTTTTCTTCATCGTCTATCTGAAGAAAGGAAGTGAGATACACCAGAATTTTCTAAACTTTCACTTCATTTCACTTGAGCTACAAATAGGGAAAGATGGAAGCTGTCCGAGTTTATTTGTTCTTTCACCACATGAAGTTGTTGTGGATTGGAGTTGTCTGTTAAATGTATATACAAGGAATTTGCGGTTCCCACATTTCAACAAGCGATCATAATGGTAATCCTTCTAACTATTGTTTCTTCTTCTTCTTCCTCTGTCCATTTTCAAGTTTTCGCTCTCTTTCTCTTTATCTTCCTGTTTCGATTCTGTCCTTCATTCTTCTTTTCCCATTGTTTTCTCTTTAAACATGTGGTCATAAATAAATACATAAAATTCTAACAAAACTATGCCCTGGCTCTTTGAAGAAATAGGAGTGAAAGCATTTTTGATCCTCTTTTGTCTTCTTGGTATGAAACACTTGAACCAGTACTCTTTCTTTCTTCAAATCTAAAACTCATTTGGTCATTTTGATGACAGTTCTTAGGATGTTTCAAGCTAAATAGTCTATATAAACATATATTAAAATACACACGTTCATAAAAGTCCTGTTTATACTAGGTTGTAAGAATGTACATGAGAGTAAAGTCATATATTATACATTTCCCACTATACATATATTATTATTGTTACACGAGCTTCATTTTTTTGCGAGAAAAACTTTTCCAATTTGCAAGTGTCAGGTAGAAAGAGCAGGAATTTGCTGTAGTTTTTTTTCGCGACACGATGACACTTTCAGTGCTTATCCTCCCATTACACTTGTGTTTTTGCGTATGCTTTATAAATCCAAATGTAGGAAAATCCTCCAATAAACGTTCAACTTTTATCCTCGTCTTGTCAGATGCAAAGTTCGAAGGTATAACGTAAGAGGTAAAGATTTTTTTCTGGATGATTTTACCTCGTTTCATTCAAATTGTGCAAGCTTGACTGTCAAGCTTTTTAATAAAAATTCTGTAAACGAAACGACACACAGCTTTCCTTAAAACGGTATAAATTGTAAAGTATTCACTTAGGTATATATTTTGTCACAGTACGATTTTCAAGAAAACAGGCTGCTCTCTCATTTTATTAATTTTTGATTCATATTTCATTTCGCTCTTTCTTCCTTCCAAGATTAACTGTTGCCTCTTTGTAGCCGCGTTTCAGTAAAGAAAGAGAAGAAGCGATCTTTTGAAGTTTCCTTTCAATACACTTTCGTAATATTTCCTTTTCATGTTCATGTGTTTCGCTAAAGTCAACCAACTTGTCGGTTTTATTGAAATGTACAGAATTGAAGGAAGACTCGCCAATTGCTTCTCCGGAAGGAAATTTTACACCGAAAATGGTTACAACGTATCTTAGTCATTTGTCTTATATTTCCGTGTTGTTTCCGGTACCCCATACTTGTCAAGAGGATATAAATTGTTGCTAGCTACTGTACATGCTATACAACCATTTGGTAATGCATTGTCACAAGGGATCAATGTGCAACAATAAGCCATTGCTACGGATCAACTTTTCACCACTGTATTCGTCTCAGTACGACTTCGATTTTGTTTTCACTTTGTATTGCCGAACCATATAGCGCTTATATTTTGCATAAAGCATTGGCAATGTTTCATTCTTCAGTGTGAATAATCGAATAATTATGCACGTAATAGTGTAAACATGATTTCAAACAGTTTTACAAACAAGCAATGTTTGAGTTTAAGATTTTTACAACTTTCGGTGATACATTAGAAGTTTGGGAACAATTTGTCATTCGCTGACAACCTTGTCAAGTATCCTGAGTAGAATACTAGTAAGAGGAAGACACATTCACTTAGTAATACGGATTTGCTTTTTTCCTCTACATTGATTTCTTTTTGTGCTAAAGAACGTCAGAAACTGCGTTGTGATTAATAACTGCTGACTTGGGATTACTTCACAATGCAACGGCTAATGAAGATGAGTGAATGACCCACAATTGACTGGATATGAAGCATTGCTTTGGTGGTAGAATAGTGGTTTGCTGAGTGATTCAATCAAGTGAAAGAAAACAAGAGAAAATGAAAATGAAGAGAGAAAAACGTGGTTGAAGCCTGTGAAAACTTTCCAGGTACAGACGAGTTCGTGTATAACTGGTTCGCAATGTGGTAGCGGCACGACTGTTGCTTCTCGCTTTTTCGGATCCGAAAAGACCAGGGGCCCCTTTCACCAATACGAAAGGTAGTAGAATAGGCAGCACAATATACTACTGGTAGTAACAGCAGCGCTTCTTCTGTGTGCAGCCGTTTTTGAAAAAGGTTCACAAAAAGTAGTGTAAAATGCCATATAGACGGAGAGCGAAAGAAAATGGGTTGTTCAGAAAAAATAGCACATGGCTTGGTCGTGGAGGATTTCCTCCTGCGATGTTGCTGTTAGATGGTAGGTATATGTACGGAACATTTCGTATTGTACTAATGAAACTATAAGCATACAAAATATAAAAGCTGAGTATAAAGTTGAGAAATATCTCAAAATATCAGAAACGTACAATTTCCACATTTTGCTAAAACTATATGCTTCCTTGCAGTTTTGCTTTAAAAGAAGCTTAATTCACGGGTGTACGGGAAAACTCAAGAGATCCTCCAACAATATCGTACCAATTTCAGGGAACATTGCATCCGGGTAGGCATTTCATGCAATCGGAAGCTGATGTCGATGTACGTATATAGAGACATTTCCAACGGTTTAGCAGAGCCGGTACGGAATTCAATACTTTAGAAAGAAAGCAGGAAAAATACAATAAGCACGTTTAAATATAAACAATCTAATGTGAAGGATTTTGTTTCAAATTTCAAGATGTTTGCACTTTGCAAACACGATTTAGGTTTTTTTAAACAAAAAACAGTTTCGCTGCATTATTTCTAACCAAAAGATGAAACAACATCTAAAGTGACAAACTTCTAATGCAACGGTACAGGTTTTTTTTGAGTGAGTGGTGAATAACAAAGTTTTCCATTAAATATATAACAATCAGAACTGCAAAGAAATTGAAGATATACTTGAAAACTTTCAACATTACATTATGTATTAAATCACCACAAATCTAATTGCATTTCAGTAATTACAGAAATAAATGTCTCAACTTAAAATAAAAAGTGTGAGGGTAAGTAAAAAGTAAATTGATGTGTACTTCATACCTATACGATTAAAGGAGGCTCTTACGTCCTACGCAAAAGCTAACCTGAACAAAATAAGTCAAGTACTAGAACGGGAAATGAAATGAATGAAGGGTGCATAGGAATGGAATGGCCAATCCAATCCCAAAGGTCCATAGACTTTCCTTTCATTTCTGCGAACTGTGCAATTTTACCAAAATACCATTATGCAAGACTTACTGATGACGATGAAGCTCGTCCGGGATTAACTAGAAAGAGTCCTGTGAGATGATGATAAATGTAATTTTGATGAATCAAACATAATATTCTCATTCTCTCGACGAAGACCACCATTATTGCTTTTATCTATTAGTCGCAACTAAAGCGCGCTTCAACAATCTACGGTTAATTATTGCATACACAGGAATATTGAGGAAGCTGGAGCGTCGATTCTAGTATCAAATCCTGATGATGACATCAGAAGAAATTACATTTTGTTTTTGTTGCATCATTCATTATTGCTCGTATTACATATCGACCTCAAACTATTGAAGTGGGATATGCTCTGTTGAAATATAAGTATCCATCAATGTGTAAAACTGGATTTATAGAAATAATGAAAACGAAAAGAAAATGATTATGCCATTCTGAATTATACATCTTTGTTGTTCGTGCTCTTAAAATATACTGCAACAAAAGCCAATTTTCTAACCGTCGCGTCAGAAAGATCAAACTCTTATGTTTACCAGCAGCGCACACACACGTCACAATATTATTATATGCTTCTACTTCGCCAGATCTTTGTCATACGTCTTTGCATTGGAGTTGCAAAATAAGTACCTAAAATATTCATGTACTCCGTAGATGGGAGTAGACATTAAATGTCTATCCCCTACTATTTCACACATTCGCGGATTAGTAAATTTTATTGTGAAACTCCGCATTGTTCTTCCATAAAGAGATAGGATGAAAGAGAAACGGTAGACACAATGTAAGAGTCACTAATACAGTGTTCATTCCATCCCACAAAAAGTTTGTCCTTTAAGTCTGTCTCAACTACTCATCTCATCATTTTGATGCAAGTAACTTTTTTCCTTGAAGTTAGAAAAAGTGAGCATGTAGGTATGTTGGAAAACTACGTGCTGTTCTACTGACTTCCTTCTTTTTTTCTTTCTTGTTACATCAAAGTTGGTTTGGGACGATGTGGCTCATTTGTTTCAACAGCCAGCAAAAAATAATATTAAAGTTAAGTACTTTACCACCAGCACCTACAACTAGCGGTCTTCCCTTTATCATATTGCATGCAGGCAACTTTATCTTGCACTCCAAATTGTGTAGGCAGGTATGCATAGCGAAAAAACTGTCAAAAGCTCATTGTATCAAGTATCAAGCATAATAATACGCAAACGCACCATTGTACTTATATCTTTCGTCTAGTCGTCACTAAAATACGCTCGTTCTAAAACTATCTTTCATCGAAACAAAGAACTGAACTCCTCTGTCCTCTCTAAGAAAAGATACAGGTTAAGCCAGTTTTACATCGGAATAAAGAAGTGGAGATCGTATTTACACGAACTTTTCGTATTAGATGCATCTTATGCTATAATTACATCAACGTAAGTTATGTCCATATTGTGTATGGGGTCCGGGCCCTCACGTTACTTATTTGCACCATGCATCTGCACATACATTGGATTATTGGGGCAAAGTCAGCTACTCTCCTACCACTTGTTCTAATGCTTTCTTAGGAGACATGTTGCAAATTAATTTCGGTGCAAATTGCTTCAAGAATTGTTTCGCGAAAGTGTAAAGTTTTGGGCAAAAAAGTAAGATTTGTGATTACGTCTGGTCTAAAAAGTGTAAACAAGCGATAGTATTATAACCACATGTGTACTAAAATCACTAATGACAAAGCACTTACAATACAATAGCCTATTCCTAAAGGACTCGTACGTAAATGTATGTAGGTATGCACATGAGCAGTTAGGTACGCTGATGTTATAGACCGCAAAAAATTGTTCTGTCAGCCCGTTTTTATTGTAATTTTGCATGACACTATATTTTCACTCGAATACAAAATAAAAATAAATCATATAAAGTACATGCAATACTTTCTTCGCGTTTATCATCATTATTACTATGTTGGCGGAGGTTCTTTGTTCATACACTACAATTTAAAATTTAATAATAATAATAATTGTGAGCTACATATCATAATCATTTTACAATTCAAGTACAAAGTTTAGTAGCAGCCCATCAAGTCAGTAGTAGGCAACACCTCTCATCTGTACATATTATTCTACCACAAATTATACTTTGTTTTGTGCGGTCATGTCATCACCATCATTTGATGGTTTACGCCATCGCATCATCACCAACTCACGGTTATATATCAGTCTGTTTTATTCATAATTACAAATAGAGTACCTAAAGTAACTTAGATGTAATAATAATATTGAAACCGTTTTAAAATAATGACATAATAATCAATTACAAGGCATATTGGTCATAAAACCAGAAGTACGCTTGCAAACCAAAGAATTGCATTGGCACATACACATTGTAAATTATTTTAAATTTTGGAAATAGGTAATGTCGAAATAGAGTATAGCGTAAAGAAAAATATACTTAAAGTGCGAAATATTAACATAAAGTTATTAGACGATCCAAGTTTAATTAGAGCCTATGTAAGTTCGCTCAACTAACTAACAACATTAGTGAAAAATACAAACGCATTATTGTTCTAATTTTTTAAACACAAGCATATACACACACAATATACTTATCATATGCACCTTATAAATGGAACTAGAAAATATTGACGCAGGATTGCTTTAATTTTAGTAAATTGTATCCTAATGACTTTTCCAGACTTCCACAACGTAGAGATATTGAAGTAAGATATAATTTATTATGTAAAACTGGCACCATCTTAAATACCTGAAGGTTCAACACAATGTAAAAATGTGAACGAATAAACATTAGATTAGGATTTGTCAACAAAAAGAAAAGTATATAGAAATATTGCAACTATGCATGTTAGATACATATATGATACATAATTTACTACACACATGAATCTTTCTTTCTATTTCATATTTAGGATTAAGTTTAAATTATACCCTTTGAAATTATACAAATAGAAAGAAGTGTCCACATATAATCCACAATATCCCACTCTAGTGAAATATTTCTAGTTGAAATGAAATTAGAACAGGCTAAATAGAAGTGAGCTTAAAAATGATGACAGTTTATGTAGTGGTGTGTCAAGGGTGCCTACAAAAATATTTGTTTATTTACACGTACACCTAATCATATTATACATAGATAAACTAGGCAGTTTTATTCATTTTGATATTTGTTTAGGAAAAAGAAAAGAAGAAACCCGCATTCCCACTATTTGGATTCTTTTCCGAATTTTCACATACAATCATATAAAACATCATTATATATTACATGTGTAATGTTTTGCCTATTTCTCGTCACCCATCATCGCCAGCAAAAAGTGGTTTATTTACTTTCCCACAACGGTTCAGTCTCGACAGGTTACCGCAGCGAGTTTTCCGTTCTATAAAAAAGACAGCTTCTCTTTCACGGAAAAATGCTTTCTTTTTTCATTTCCCTTTTTATATCCATCACCCTTATCCCTGATTACTTTACCTTATGAAGTATAGTTACTTGTTCAATGGATTGTAAAGCGTATTGAACGTTAGTTATACAGTTTATAATTATATTTTATTTTGGACATTAAACTACGTTGAGCTTCGATGATGTATTCAAGTTGCGGTTGAAATCTGTCCCTTAAAATTCCTATCTTTTGTCACACATCAGTCAAAATGTGCAGCAAAGCGATTTTAATGAGACGAGTAATTAGTAATGTAACCGTCATTCTATTATTTATAGTGTACTTATCATCACCACACTATCACTTTTTCTGACATTTATAATAAACATATAATATTTAACAATCATTTGAACGAAGGCGCTGTTAAATTTGCTATAATGTTCCCTAAATTATTAACGCCTTAAATATGGCACGGGGCCATTGCCGTTAATATCTACGCAGGATGGATCTCCACCGAATCCATTGGAGAGTTTTGTCGCTGCTCCTGTGCCTGCACAATCTTTCACCACGTCATTCCTTAGCTTGAGCATATAACTGTTGGTAAGGTAGTTATTTCCTCCAGTAGCCAAAGCACGTGCCTTTTTCTCCTGCATAGCTGCTTGAATTTCCAAACGGTCTGTACGTTGGTGCTGGTATGCTTCAATGTAAAAGCCAGTGAAGAGGGCGATAAGAGTGATACAGTAAATGATGATGTAGCAGTTGAGAACAAAGGGGAAGTCGCAAGTTGTTGACATTCCGACCACTAAATGGATGATAATGGCGAGAAATTGAATCTGCAAAATAAAAAAGTTAGCACATTTCATTAAAAGCAAAACCATTTTTTATCTTTTTAAAACGCATACTTGTAAACTTATCTATCAACTTGCACATTGGTGGGCACATTTTAAATAATTCAGTGCATTTTCATGTTTCGCAATTGGTGTTTGTAGTCTTGAATCACAGCATCATAATTAATTGTTTCACACCTTTTGAAATGCTATATATGCATTTTTTGTAAATTATATTATGATACATATAACTTTGTTGCTTAAAGTGGCTGACATAACAGAGGATATCATTTTTACTTTTAACGCGTGAGCAAAACTTTTCTAATATTTGAAAGATTTATTTTTTTCCTGCGATCACAGTCTGTTGATTACAAAGTTTGTTGGTCAGATCGGAGAGTTGATATTCATTCACCTTTGTAATTACTCGATTCATGCTTGATATAATGACGACTACACCTTAAATAAGTTAACATTCTCTGTTTTTTTGTTACCGAATGTGTATATACATCATCTTATGCTTAAATCTGCATTGGACTCTTATCGCCGTCGACTACTAGGGGTTCGTTGGGGGCACAAAAACAAGTTTTTTATTATTATATCGTATTGTGCTTTGTACTTATTCCTACTAGCCAAGTGACCCCTTCACTGATTTTAAGCGAAAAAGGAGAGAAAAATAAGGTCATAGTATCTACATACTCTACTGACTGAATCATTTCAATAATATAAATAATGTACGATAGATAGCACAAAGAAAAGTCTTGCTACTTTAAGAGACCTACGTGTTACTATATAATTTTATTTTATATTATGCAGTCCTTCTTCTTTCAACCAAAAAAAACTGAATACATCACGCGTGCTATTATCTATAATATAATAATATATACATAGAATCATATAATATTACGCTGCCTTGTTGTGTGTCGCGCATTTCAAATAGAATCATTTCTAGTTTTCTGCATACGAAATCCAAACTATTTTTTAGGCGTCCTAGCATCATCATCCCTATCACCGTTGGAAAAATAGCTGTGTTGTTCCTTCCTCCGCTTCAAGATGCTGTGCATGCACAACATTCTCTGTAGTCTGTTGTACTATCATTCATGTACCTATGTTCACACAAGATGACTTTGACATGGCGAAAATCAGGCATATGGCACATCAATAGATACTTTGATTGAGCGATGATGATGATAAGAGAACCCTTTGGTGCCTTTTCTATATTGCAAGTGTGATGCAATGCAGAATGCAGTGATATCGCTTTGTTTACAAATTGATTGTACTTTTTAAGCTAATGATAATCGTTATTGCGATGTTATGCGCTGCAAGTGCACTGAAAGAAAACTGTGTGAAATGGATAACAATTAGTGGTGGCGATGTCATTAACAAGATTCTTTTCAAATTAAGAAACAAATACTGTGAACCATTGTGCAACCACAATGAACTCGCTTTTTGATACTCAATTTCAGTTTCAATGTTTTGAAATGAAAATGATAAAAGTCATTCCCATCATAACTAGGTAGTTCTCATATTCTTCAAATTTTACTTGTCTTCAATTCTCCTTTATATTTGTGGAAAATGACATATTATTTGAACGTTGGAATTGAATCACGGAATATATGTGGATGTAACCGGAGGTATTATTACCTCGGCTTCTTCAACAACACGTTCATGTACACGAAGCATGATGGTTTTATATAACAAATTTCATATTTCACAGTAAGTTCAGCAGATAATGATGTGTAGAAGGGAAGAAAAGTGATGAGGATCTTACTTTGTCCTCCGGGAAAGTATTTTCCTGCCAGCCACCAGTTGAGAATCATTGAGCCATGATGATATACGTGTAGAAATGTCACTTGAGAGTTCTTCTTCCGTAAAATGAAGAAGAGCTGAAAAAAGGAACAACGTAGAAACACATAAAACGATTTTCAACGATTTTTTACTTAGTTAAGTACCAAAAGTTGCTCTAAATTTGGAATGTATGTTTATATGTTTCATTTTCAACATATCATACTTGCTTCCATACAACAAACTATAAAGTGTCCCATCATATAAAGTTTCACATGTCATTCCTACTTCTACTATTTTGTAATTACATTTCATGTTCTATGTACACTTTTGGACTTAAGTCATCTTGCAATAGTTCCTTCTTTCTCGTATCGAGAAAAAAGAGAAAGAGAAATAGTTCATTTGGATGGAAGGGCTTACCGTGTCTAACAAGTCGATTACTTTTGAAAAGAAGAACCACCAACATGCTGCAGCCATCTGTAGAATGAATCAAATAGAAAAAAGTAGATTATCTTCGCTAGATACTTGTTCCTTCTCTTTTTGCATCATTGCATCGGTGCACAAATATTTTTTTTCTTCTCCTTTTTGTGTCGTTATAATGTGCGATCGATAAAAGTGTAATATGTGTGATTTTTCACCTGAGCTCTTCAGAAAATCGAGTTATGATTTTTGACACAAAAATTGTTTTCTTTTACACGCGAGTCTAAGATAGACAAGGAAAAAATATGTGGGATACCAAGAAACTTGATACATGCAATGATGATGCATAAGCGTGTTACAGGGTTTTGTTTTCATGTATAAAAAATAGATTGGATTCATTAGAAACGCGGAACATGAATGAAGGTTTCAAAATACATACATTTTTAAAAT